>PVJX010006056.1:0-80584 GCA_004027295.1 Dolichotis patagonum | reverse complement strand
TTGTCATGGAAGTATCTTATTTCTCTATCCATTTTGAAGGACAGTTTTGCAGGGTATGTCAGTCTGGGTTGGAAGTGGTTTTCCTTTAGGATCTGAAAGACTTCACTCCATGCTCTTCTTGATTTCATTGTTTGTGTTGAGAAGTCTGCCGTGATTCTGATAGGTTTTCCTTTATAGGTGATCTCTCTTTTCTCTCTAATAGTTTGTAGTATTCTCTTCTTATGCTGCATTTCTGGGATGGTGATTATTATGTGTCTGGGTGTAGTTTTATTTTGGTTATGGCTGTTTGGAGTTCTATATGCTTCACTTATCTAGATGTCTGTTTCTCTTCTCATGTTTGGGAAGTTTTCAGCTATTACTTCTGTAAATATCCTCTTGATATCATTTGGGCTGTCCCCTTCTTTTTCATTCATCCCTATTAATCTTATGTTATTTTTCTTTGCATCATCTTGCAGGTGTTGAATTGTTATTTCCTGATGCTTTGTTATTTATAAAAGATCTTGTCTTTCCTTCTCACTGGCTGCAATCTTATCTTCGAGGTCTGAAATTCTGTCTTAACTTTCATTGAGGCGGTTTTTACAGCTTTCAAATAGAATTTTTCATTTCCTGTATATCTCTTTTAATCTGCTTTATGCATTCTGTTTGTTTCTTATATTGTTCATTCAGGGATTCTATGTGTTTGCTTTGTTCCTCTGATTTTTTATCTGTGTTTTCACTAGATGCATTCACTATTTCTTTCACTGTTTTTATCATCAGTGCTTCTTTTACCTGGGCAAATATTTCTGATTTGAATTTCTCCATAGCTTTCCCTATTTGCATATTTATTTCATTTGATATCATTTCAGACATTTCAGGTGTATGGCTTCTTTTTTCTTCTATGTGCACAGCTTCTAAGCTTTCTTGGGGAGGGCTAGGGCTTTAGCCTGTCTTTTGGTGTTTCCTTTTGTCATTTTTCTATATTTCCTTACTTTGAGTGGTGTTCCAAAGCTTTTTCTGCTTATGTGGCAAATTACCTGTTACTCCCTCAGTTCCTGGAGGGGCAGTGGCTCCCCCACAGGCTCTTGGCTTCCTCACAGGGTCCTAACTCCCCTCTGTGGGCTCCTGGCTCATAAGTTATAAGGCGAATGCTGGGTGTGGCCACCCCAGAGCCTGTGGAATCTCAGGCAGGCCAGGCCACCGTACTTTGTCCCAGGCAGGTCTCCAGGAGGTTCCCTGCGAGTGAAGGGCCTACAGGTCCCAAAGAGTCAGGCCAGAATGTTGGTTTCTGAAAAGTTCCCGGTCCCAAACAGACCTGGCCAAGATGCCAGTCTCCACAATATTCCCAATCCAAACAGCCCGGGCCACTCTACGGGTCCGAGACTTTCGGGTCCCAAAGAGACAGGCCGAGATGCTGCTTTCTGGGAGACTTCCTGGGGGTGAAGGGCGGGGCTACGGGCCCAAACAGACCCAGCCCAGATGCCGATCTCCTGGCAGTTCCTTGCGGATGAAGGGCGGGCCTACCAGCCCCAAACAGTCGCACCAAGATGCAGGTCTGCTCAGAATTTCGATCCAAACAGCCCAGGCCACTCTATGGGTCCGAGACTTTCGGGTCCCAAAGAGCTATCAATTCTTCTTTTACCTGGGCAAGTATTTCTGATTTGAATTTCTCCATAGCTTTCCCTAGGTTGCATATTTATTTCATTTGATATCATTTCAGACATTTCAGGTGTATGGCTTCTTTTTTCTTCTATGTACACAGCTTCTAAGCTTTCTTGGGGAGGGCTAGAGCTTTGAGCCTGCCTTTTGGTCTTTCCTTTTGTCATTTTTCTGTATTTCTATATTTCCTTGCTTCGAGTGGTGTTCCAATGCTTTCTCTGCATGTGTGGAAAATTACCTCTTGCACCCTCTGTTCCTGGAGGGGCAGTGGCTCCCCCACAGGCTCTTGGCTTCCTCACAGTGTCCTAACTCCCCTCTGTGGACTCCTGGCTCCCTAAGTTGTAAGGTGGATGCTGGGCGTGGTCAGCCCGGAGCCTGTGGAATCTCAGGCAGGCCAGGCCACCGTACTTTGTCCCAGGCAGGTCTCCAGGAGTTTCCCTGCGGGTGAAGGGTGAGCCTACAGGTCCCAAAGAGTCAGGCCAAAATGCTGGTTTCTGCAAAGTTCCCGGTCCCAAACAGACCTGGCCGAGATGCCAGTCTCCGCAAAGTTCCCAATCCAAATAACACAGGCCACTCTGCGAGTCCGGGAGGTTCCCAGTCCCAAAGAGTTAGGCCGCGATGCTGGTCTCTGGGAGATTTACTGCAGGTGAACAGTGGGGCTATGGGCCCAAACAGACCTGGCCAAGATGCTGGTCTCCAGGAAGTTCCCTGCGGATGAAGGGCGGGCCTACCAGTCCCAAACAGTCGGGCTGAGATGCTGGTCTCCGCAAAGTTTCCAATCCAAACAGCCCAGGCGACTCTGTGGTTCCGGGAGGTTCCCAGTCCCAAAGAGTCAGCGCCTTGTTATTTTTAAAAGTTCTATCCTGTTATGATCGCTAGCTGTGATTCTGTTCTCAAGGTCTGAAATTCTATCCTCAGCTTCATTTAAATAGTTTTTCCAGCTTTCAATGGAATTTTTTATTTCTTGGATATCTCTTTGAATTTGTTTCATGTATTATACTTATTTTCTATAGTGTTCATTCAAGGTTTCCATCATTTTGCCATGCTTCTGTACTTTTTTTTATCTATGTCTTCTCTAGCTATGCTGAGCTACTCCTTTATTAAGGTTGTCATTTCTGTCTTCACATAGGAGATTATTTCTAATCTCATTTCCTCCATAGCCTCATGGGTTTGTTTCTTTATTTAACTTGCTATCTTTTCAGGAAATTCAGGTATATGACTTTTAATGTCCTCTGTTTCAGCGTCTCCTATTCTTATTCCTGATGGACTAGATGTTTGAGATTGCATTTTGCCTTTCATTTTGTATTTTCACCTTTTGGGCTAATATTTGGGCTTTCAATCTCACTAGTCTCAACTGTCAGTAATGCATATCTTAGAGTCCTATTGTGTGGTTGATATTTGTCCAAATTGCTGGAGGGTCAGTCACCTGAATTTCTCCTGCAGGGCCTGTTGGGTGAGTCCTATACTCTTCCTAGGCTGGCTAGCCTAGCAGTATTGATTTAAGTCAACCCTTAATTCCTGCTGTTACTATGTCTTCAGGTTGTTCTAGTCACTAAATCTACCTGTCTATAGTGTTTGGCTCAGCTGGGACCTTACTGTGATACTGGGTGTTGCATAAACCCTTTTGATTTCCTCCAGGTTGGGAGAGGTCTTATTGGCACTCTCTTCAACCCACCTGATGTTCTCTGTATGGAGGAAGGACTCACTCCCACTCTTTTAGGTTCACCAAGGTCCTACAGCTGGAGTGGACTTCCCTACTGCTCCTGTTTACCCACTGAAGTCCTCTATTTTAGGGGTAAACTCACCACACTGATGCAAGCCTGCTGAACTCTTCTGTTTGGATGAGGGATTACTGAGTCTCCCATTAGTCCAGCAAGGTTAATCTACTGCAGTAAAAGGTCCTGGGAGGAGGAGGATCATCTGAAGATCCACAGCAATATTAGGTCCAGAAGGTCAAGGGGGGAGGGGCAGCTGAAGATCCATGGTCCCTCCAAGGTCGGGGGTGTGTGTGAGACTGCAAGTTTTTAATATACACTACAAATAGATATAAATTGTTATATCAAAGTCTAAAATTGTGTGAGGAACTGTAAAATCTAGAGGTTTTGTATAAGACAAAGTTATCAGCATGAAACAGCTGATTATGTAAAGTTTTATATAAGCCTCATGGTAATCATAAAACAAAACTGTGTAACATATAGATAAGAAAAAAATCAAAGCGTAGAACTATAGAAAATTATCAAATCACAAAAGTAGACAATAGAACAAAAAAGAATAAAATAATTACAAAACAGCCACAAAAACAAATGACTAAATGGCATTTGTAAATTCTTATATATAAATAATTATGTAAGTAGTTGATTTCTCCAATGAAGAGACACTGAGTGGCTGAATGGAGCAAAGACCAAGATTCAACTATATTTTCCCTACAAGAGAAATACATGGGCTAAAAGTGAAGGGATAGGAGAATATATATTGTGCAAATGGTAACCAAAAGAAAGCAGGGGAGACTATTGATAACATCTGTTAAAACAGACTTCAAGTCAAATATGAAATATGGACAAAAGCAATAAAGATAGTAATTATTTACTGATAATGGAGTCAATTAAGTTGAAAAATAGGATTTAGCAAATATAAAATATACATGCAAACATATTAGAACACTGAAATGCATAAAAAATTAATTGATGTGAAGGGAGACATGCGTAGCAACTCAACAGTGGGGCACTTCAGTGCCCCCACTGTCTTAGTTATTTTCCTCATTGCTGGAAACAATGTCTGACACCCACAACTTAAACTAGCAGAGATTTATTTTGGCTCACAGGTAAGGTCCATAGTTGCCTGGCTCCAAGGCAGATAATGGTACGGCAGAAAAGCCTGGTAGAGGAAAAATTGCTCGCTTCAGGGCAGCTGTGAAGCAGAGAGGAAGGAGAGGAGACAGTGAAAGAGATACTTGTCCAGGTCACATACCAGTGACCCATCTCTTCACACCAGACCTCATCTCCTAATGCAAGTCAGCTATAGCGATCCCGTGATTTAATCATTTCCCCAAACTCCCACCTATGAGCACATGAGGCTTTTTGGGAGACATTCTTGATCTGAACTACAAAGCCTAGTTACAACCACAAACAGGTTGACAAGACAGATTATCAAGGAAATTCTAGACTTTAATTTGACTTTTGAGCAAATGCCAAATGACCTGAACAGATGTATACAGAGCTTTCCATCCAAAAGCAGCAGAATATATATTTTTCTCTTGTACAATGAGATGTTCTAACATCTCACAAAAACACAAAACAAGTCTTACAATTTTAAGAATATTTCTATCATATATAGTAATATTTGTGAGAACAATAGTATAAAACTAGAACTCAATAACAGGAAGAATCTTGGAAAATTCACATATCTTGGAATTAAACGACATCCTCTTGAGTAACCTATTTATCAAAGAGCACATCAAAAGTGAAATTTAAAGATATTGTGAGAGGACTGGTGATGTAGCTTAATGGTAGAGCAAGTGCTTAGCATGTGCAACCCCCAGCACTACAAACGAACAAAATCCCAAACTAAAAACTCTTGAGACAAACTACAGTTGAAACATAGCATATCAAAACCTATGGGATATAACAAAAGCAGTTCTAAAATAGAGGCTTGTGCGGGGATTTAGCTTGGTGGCCTAAGTGCCTGCCTGGCAAGTGCAAGGTTGTGAGTTCAACCCCTGGTACCAAAAAAAAAAAAAAAAAAAAAAAGGCTTAAAATAGAGGCTTGTGGCAATAAATACCTACATTAAAAATAAAATGTTCCCATGTTAACAGTCTAACATTACACTTTGACGAATTGCAAAATGAATAAATTAAATCCAAAATTAGCAGAAGGAAGAATATAAGTCAGAACAGAAATAAATGAGAACAAAAAATTATAAAAGAATTAATAACACAAGGTTCATATTTTGAAATATGTAATAAGCAAACCTTAAGCCAGTTTAAATAAAATAAAAAATAAAAAGGAAAAAATTGCAACATTTGCTTCAGAAATAAGAAAACTTATATGAACTGTTATGAACAATTATATACCAACAGATTGGATAACCTAGAAGGAATGGATAAACTCATAGAACAAAATGTAACCTGCTAAGATTGAATCAGGAAAAAATAGAAGTCTGAACAAACTAATAACAAATATAAATTTTGATGAAGGAAAAACTTTACAACAAAGAAGAATCTAGTATCAGCTAGTCTCATGGCTGAATTCAACCAAACATTCCAAGATCATTTCATATAGGAACTATTTTTTTTTTTCTTGAGGTACTGGGAATTGAAACCAGGGCTTTGTAAATGCTAGGCAGATTCTCTGTCACCAAACTATGACTCCTAACCCCCAATAATTAAAAAGCAACTTCCAAACAGGAGTGCTAGAGGGAATATTGGTAAACCCATTTCAAGAGGTTGCTGTGATCTTTGATATCTAAGTCAGACAAAGACATCATAAGAAAAGGTCACTTTACACTATTCTTTCTGATGAACATTAATGCAAAAATAAATAAAATACTAGCAAATGCAAGCCAACAGCACCATGAAAAGTTTATATATATTATGATGAGGCAACATTTATACTTGGTATGAAAGACTACATTAACATACAAATCAATCAATATGCTACACCACATTAATAGGACAAAAGATAAAAACCACATGATCATCTTAATTGTTGAAGAAAAAGCATTGCACCAAGCCTAATCCAAGAATCAATCTCTTTTCTGGGCATATGACCAAAGGGATACAGGCATCACCTCACAAAGTCTTCCGCACTCCCATGTTTTCTATTATCCAACACAGCCAAAATGGGGAAAGCAAGCGTGACTATCAATCGATGAAGAACTAAAGAAACAGTACATGTATACAATGGAATACTAATCAGTCCTAAAACATTGAGATCTTGGGCTGGTGGAGTACCTCAGTGGTGGAGTGCTTGCCTAGCATGCATGGAGTGCTGGGTTTGAGCCCTTAGCATCAAAACTCAAACAGCTTTACATCTTGCCATTTGCTACAGTATGGATGAACCCAGAGGACATTATCCTAAGTGAAATAAGCCAGGAAGGAAAATATTTCATAAGCTCACAAAGAGAGCAAATCAGTGGTTTCCAGGGATGGTGGTGGAGGTGAGGAGATGTAGGTGAAGACAGGAAGGGTATACGTACCAGTCTAGAGTTCTGATGCATATCGGGAGGACTACAGGTAATGGAAGTGTACTGTACTTGGGACTCAATGAACTGTGTAGATTTTAGCTGCTTTTCTCACCACCATCACCACCACCAGTAACAAAGGGCAAACTGAGATGATGGGGATCTTACCTTGCTTCACTGTAGAAACCTCTCTCTCTCTCTCTCTCTCTCTCTCTCTCTCTCTCCCCCTGCCTGTTGTATAATAATAGGAAATAATGTACATTTTAAAAAAGTAAACATTATATTTAAGTACTCATATATTTAACTATTGAACAGAGTATTAAAGGTAGGGATTAAATATGTACCCTATGAGAATATTTATATGCCCCTCCCAGTCGCTCAATACAGGTTTAAACAGGCAATATTCTCTTCAACACCTTCAACACCTCCTGCCCTTAACTATGCTCAATGGTGTTTAAATATGTATGATAGCATAGCTTTCTAAAGTGAAAATATTATACTCAGTCTTTACCCCAGCTCCTGCTGTGAAACAGTCTGAAAATCTATCACAGAAAAATGTGTTAAAATTCAACCACAATGCCAAACAGTGTTTCAGGGCTGGAATACACTACTCAGTCACTAACAGAGTTCAAGCAAACAGTTTCAGCAAGTATTACAAAGTGCTACTTGCACCACCTACTGCTAAACACAGTGTTTCAGAGTCAATTGAGTGTGTCATGATGCACATTCGAGCACTTACCATGTTAATCACATAATTAAAAGAGGTATTACAGCAAAACGTGTGACATCTACTGCAATTGCTAAGCACTTTGTGCTGAGGCTTACATTTATCTAGTTTTGCTACACACAGAATTTAAACATGTTACAAAAAGCAGTGTATAACACACACCACCCACTTTTCCATTATTTTCACTGTAAAATGCAAGGCAGAGATGTGAGTTATGCACCCACTCTAGGAAATGAGGTGATTCCTCCTGCCCTTGCTGCTTCTCCCTGCCACCCCCAGGAATGCAGCTCTGCTTCTGTTGGTAAAGATTTGCTCCATTGTCTCGAATTTCACATAAATGCAGTCATACTATGTGTGTGGGTTTTTGTCATCTGTTTTGCTCTGGCCTCGTTTGTGCAGCCTGACTTCTTGGAGATTCACCCTTATTGTTGGTGCATCAACAGTGCATTACTTTTTATTGCTGAGTTATATTTCCTGATGGGGATGGATCTCAGTTTTGCTGGTCAAGACTGCTGTGGATGGGCACTAGTGTCTCCAGTCTGGGGTGATGGAGAATGTGATGTGCAGCCTGCCACCTGCCTTCCTTTCTCCTTGTTTGTCTCCTGGTAAAATGGCTTGGTTACATGATAGGCATATAGTGACCTTGTTATGGAGCCACTGACCATTGTCCTGAGCAACAGTGTCTGTCTATTCTTTCTCCTGATCCTCCTGATTTCTCCCTAATGGCCTTTTATCTTGTCCATCCATGCCACATGCCCATTTCTTCTTTGAGATCTCTTCTTACCTCCCATTTCTGCCCACTGATGCCCACTCCATGTGCCCTCTGTGACCCTCTGAGTGGCTCTGTATAACGTGGAATGCACAGCCTTCCTCACACCCTACACACAGGAGGACCATTGGGGAACACAGTCTGACATGTTTATCATTGCCTAGAGGAGCTTCTGATGGGTAGAAAGCCTAACTGAGTGGATCTTGTCACCTTGTACCCCCATGATAGAATTTATCCTCACACTGTTCATCTTTTAGCCCCCTAAAGCTGATACCTCCTCTGTCTACGTTTCCTGGCCCTGTGTCTGCCATGGAACAGAGGCAGCTATGTTAGTCATCCTTGCTAGTTGATTACCAGAGATAATTGAGAAGGAGGAGAGCTTCATTTTGGCTGGTGGATGCAGGGATTCAGTCTGTGCTTGCTTGGCTCAGTTGCTTTGGGTTTGCAGAGTCACAGTTCATCATGGTGAGGAGTGAGGAAAGCATGGTGGAAAAGGTTGCTCACCCCATAAGGTCTGGGAAGGAGAGAGCGAGAGTTCAGAAGCAAGTCTTCAGTGACGTAGCTTTCTTGTACCAGGTCTCACCTGCTAGAGGTTCCATCAGTACTGTCAGGTGGGGCCCAGACCTTTGGAGGATAACTTCCAAACCATAGTGCCAGCCCCTGTAGTCTAGCCAGCCAAAGCCTTTCTGTGAGCACCATGTGTTTTCCTCTGTGCTTCTGGTCCACAGATAATAGCAAGAAATGTGCAGGTAGTGCCACTAGAGTGAATGCAACCGGCAAGGTGAAAGGCAGGGAGGAATAGTCCCCCTGCTGTTAGTGGACCACTGAGCTGGGCAGGGTATGCTATATGGCAATATTATTTCCTGCCTCCAGAGTTGGTGGATCCTCCATTCAGAGTGTGCACCAGGTCAGGAGATTCCCAGGCGAGAAGGCAAGCCTGATAGCATGTCTCTATGGGTAACCTTCTCAGTTTGCAAGGTGGAGTGGCCAGAGGCACAGTGTTTCCTTCCTTTTGGGGAGCAAGGATGATCCCTGGGTTTTCAGAGATGTTCTGGGCTAAGCTGATCCTCAGAAGCCAGATCAGCATGGCAAGAAGGATAAATATGAATTATTGGGTGATTCAACACAGTAAGTTTTAGAGCTTTATCCTGAATAAAAACAAGAAGTCTCTGGAGATCTCTGAAGTGGTCTTCTGAGGGGCTTCTTAGTCCATTACTAGACTTGAAGACTTGAAGAGCTTGGTTGGCAACTCCCTGCACTAGAGGAAGCATTTGAGAAGTGTTCATGAGACAGAAGTCAAGGGTGGGTCTCTTCTGAGCTGGTGATAGATCAGTGTCGTGTCTCAGTGAGTCTCCGTTGTGGAGAGGAGAAGGTCCCACTGCTGTTGTCTTCCCCTGTCCATGAATAGCAGCGAATGAATGAACCTTCCATACAGGGGACATTGTGAGTGAGGCATGGGTGGCATCCTGAGGATTGTGCTTGGTGGAGATGATTGGGGGTGAGATGTATGGAGGAATTCCCCTCCAGGTTGCAATTCATTGTGTTTGGAATAAATATTATAATGAAATTTGGGTCAATAGTGGCCTGCATTATTTAAGGAAAATTTGATTAAAAGGTGTATCATCTGCCAATATGTTTAAAGAACTTAATGTACTGTGTAGTTTTATATATATGTATATATGTGTATATGTATAGGGGAGTTTGTAGAAAGGTAGTGTCCTATAATTAGGTGCAAATTCAGCTCAAGAAAGTTGGTCGAGTTGGGATACAGAGATTTGCTTGTTTCCAGTTTACAAGTCACAACTGAGAATGAGGGAATGATAAGTGTATTCTTGGGGCAAATGTATATTACCGTAAAACCAAAGAACAAAGGGAAGTTATACAGAAGTCTTAAAAGATAAGTTTCCCAAGAAAATTTGGGATATAGGTGGAAGATATACAAAAGTCGTTTAATTTTCTTGGTACCAGGAAAAGGAATAACTGGTCTTATCTACATTTCCTGTTTTGTTTCAAGCAAAACATGATTGAAAAATAGCTTTTTAATTTGACCAGAAGGTGAGATGGCTCAGTTTATTTCATCTGCAAAGGCACAATAGCATTCTGGCTAAGTGGCTTTCTGCCAGTGAGGACAGTTGGTCATTTCTATTGCTTCTTGGTGAGTTGCAGCCTCTTTTATACCATTGTTTACTGTATCTTTATTTTCCTAGCATACTATTTTGGATTTCAGTAAGTGGTAAATCTCATATTTTATTGTTTGGGGTCACAAGCAATTTAGTGAAACAGTAGAGACAACAATAACTTTCACTTGTGAGGTCACAGAAGCATTTATATTTTCTTTTGTAGACAAACTAGTTTTATTGCAAAAATATGTTTTGCCTTCTGTGTAATATAGAATCTCATGGCAGAATTAAGTATCAAAACAGGAAGAAGAAATAATTTTGTTTTTGTAAGTTACTTGTTAAGGCTTGGATCTTAAATGACCTCAAATTTTCACAGGAAAGAACATCTTGGTTTGTAGCTCGTGGTGTTACTGGGAGTTGGTGGAACCAATAAGAGGCAGAGCCTAGAGACAGGAAGTTAGGTCCTTGGGGGTGTGCCTTTGAAGGAGATATTTGGGACCCTGCCCTTTTTCTCTTGTATCCTAGCCACCATGACATTCTTCCTTCCTTTCTTTTTTTTCTTTTGGTAATGGGGATTGAACTCACGACCTTGCACTTGCCAGTCATTCTTCCTTTCCAAACAGCCAACATGACAGGGCTGAGCGGTCCATGGGAACTGAAATCATGAGCAAAAAAACAAACCCAAAGTTCCCCTTTCAAGTTGATTATTTTGTCACAGATGGAAAGCTGACCAACATACCATTTAACTTGTAATACAAGTAGAAAGGCTTTAACAAATGTAAAGTACTCACCTTACTCCAGAGACAAACAGAAATTATTCAACTAAAAATTAACTTATTAACATTCATATGTATGTATAGATTTATTGAACCAAATGTGATGAGTTTCACAAATTATAGTATATAAGGGTACACTTGTAAGTAAAGGTCAGAAGGTTAAAAAAATTAGAGGCCTGCATATCTGATGGCAGTCCCATAAAATTATATTGCCTAGTGATATCGTAGTTGTTTTAGTTTGCATAAGTATACAATGTGAGGTGCCTAATGACACATTTCTCTGGATGAATCTCACTGCCAAGTGACGTATGATTTTGTTCAATTAAATTAAAACAGTAATTTGAACTTCCCTCTTTTGTTTGCTTAGGCAGAGTCCTGTACATCTGTCTATGTCAGAATATACTGATTACTGTTGACCTTTCAGTCCCAGGCCAGCATTTCATGCTGGGAATGTACATGAGCTGAGGCATCAGCGCCTTATTGAAGAGCACGTGGACTGAGTCTATCTCCATTTTTTTTTCTTTTTTTAAATTTTACTTTAAGGGGGGTAAAATTAAACACAACAAACAGAACAGAATGGGACATAAGAAAGCATAAATTTCAAAGCTAGATAACCAGAGATCTTCACTATCTGTCATATTGTCTCTTGTTTTCTTCCAAATGATTGTCCATATCTTTGCATACGAGGAGTTCATACTAAATGACATAGCCAATGTTTTCACAAGATGTGTAGTTCACTGGTTCCCACTTGCTAAGCTGGGGCAGGGGGGAACGGGACGGGGGACAGGATGACATGAGATGTTTGATTCTCAGCCTGCATGCCGGCAGGCTCACAGCTGCCCCCCAGAGAGGGGAGGAGTTCCTTGTTCTCCCAGCACCTCGAGTCAACCGCATGGTGCAGGTCCTGAGGCACCAGGGTCTCTCTACTTCGGGCTGCCAAAAGTCTACCACACTCTCATCTGCCCCCCAGAGAGGGGACGAGCTCCTTGTTTTTCTGGCACCCCGAGTCAACCGCACGGTGCAGGTCCCGATGCACCAGGGTCTCTCTCCTTCAGGCCACTGAAAGTCTGCCACAGTCACAGCCGCCCCCCAAAGAGGGGAGGAGCTCCTTGTTCTCCCAGCACCCCGAGTCAACCACATGGTGCAGGTCCCGAGGCACCAGGGTCTCTCCCCTACAGGCCCCCAAAGTCCGCCATACTCACCTGCTATTTCTTTTTGATGAATTGACCATTACATTTTCAAAGTTCTGAAATGGCCAACAGACCACAGAAAGAATTCTCTTTAGGCTCCTGTTTGAAACCAGCAGCTACAGCAATCTGCTGGCCTTGCTTCGGGGCCACGAGTCTATCTCCATTTTAGAAGCAGCATTAGGGTGGACAAACCTGCCCTCTGCCCTTTGCCCTTTCCCTGGTTATTTCCTCAGGATGAACTCTTGGATGATGAATTTCTGGGTGAGTCATCATAGCCCAAGAACGGGCTGCACATTCTGGTTGTGGCTGTGACTAGGCCTTTGCTCGCTTGTTCATCTCGAGAGGTACAGTATGTGGACAAGGCTGCGGGGCAGTGATCAGCACTGATCCAGAGAAGCCAGATCCTCGCGCCCTCTCAGGATCTCTGCAGCTGGTGTGAGAAAGATGTGGACATTCCTTGCTGTAGGATCATGTGCATGGGGGAGCCTCAGAGAAGGACCCTGGTTAGCAGAGGCAGGAGGCAGACCTCAGAATGGACCCTTAGCATCTAGAGAGTGGGAGGGTGTGGGCTGAAGTGAGTGTGGGCATCCTTGGTTCTAACCAAACATAACAATAGCAGCATGAAACCGTTTCCGGGAGCCCATCTCCGGCAAGCCCAGGGATGGCGTATTTATAACAGTGTCTGCCAGGTTTAGAGGGTTTCTTGTGAGTCTTGGACCACCTTGTGATCAGACAGGTGACACCCACAGCCGGGAGCCTCTCCTGTGAGGCCTGATTACATGTCCTTTGGACTCACAAAATTGGCCTGAGTGACATCTGGGGACCTGACTCTAGCTGGAGCCGCAGTGTGAAGGCACTTAGAGGCTGTGTGCATGGGTTACCAAGGGAAAACTAAACAAACCCTCTAGGATCATGTGATTTTAGTTGGCTTCAAATTTGTTAATTTTGGAGATCACATCACTCGTCAATGCAGTTTTAGTCTCCCACCAGCTCTGCTATTGACAACACCTTTGATGTGGATATCATGATGACCATGGATGCCTGCGCTACTTTCCAGGGACTGGAAGGTCACTTCTGCTGAAAACACTGACTCTCACTTGAGCCTACAGATGTGCCATGGGTGACTGGATTGGGATAAAAGTTGTGTTATCTCTGCCTTGATATCTTGTCTGTCCTGTTTGCTACCTTAACATTTGAGTCAAATTCTACTCAGCACTGCAGGTAGAAATGTGGATCATGTTAGAAGTGTTTTGTCCAGAACCGTGGCATGAGGTTCACCACATCCTATGTCCAGGCTCTTTTCCTTCAAGGCTAAGGACACCTCTGGCTGCCATGCCCTGAAGCATCAGATCATGAAAAGGGTGAAAACAAGTGAGCTTTGAGTTCCTGAATGATCTTCACTAATTCCCAGAAAATACATTAACATTCCTCCTCTTAATTAGCTTATACCTTTGTCTCTTATTTCTATTCTACATCTGTAACTCCTCAACTGCTTGAGGTTGAACCCCTGATTTGTGAGCAAATCTCCTGTTTTCCAATCCTTGGCCACTTCCAAGCCTTTTCTTCCTGTTTCTTGGCCCTTGGTTTTTCTGTGGGAAGAGCCTCTGGACTTGGAAAGCATGGTAACAATTGCAGGTGAGTCACTTGGCCTTCCTTAGCTCTAATCAAATTCGCTGGGCCTCGCCTTCCTTTCTGCACATGGCACCAAGCTCACATGGTACAGTCACTGAGCAAAAAGTCTCTTTTGTGGGGCCCAGTGATGCTGATTTCTTCTTCTTAATATGAGGCAACGTTGCCTTCCTGCAGACTTCAGGACCCGGTGAGAGTGTGTCAGGTTACCTGGCATCTGTGAAGGTGTCAAGGGGAAGATGACTGGGTGTGGAATGGCGAAGTGCACGGTGCGTTTGGGAGCTGGATGGACAGTGTGGCTGGAGCATGTGTTTGACTTCTCTCTTTCTGTGCAATGTTTTTGAGGTTCCTCTACATTGTAGCATGTATCAATACCTCAATACTTTTTGTGGCTATTATTCTATGGTATGAATATGATGAGGTGTGATCAAAAAGTACAGCAAATGTTTAAATTTTAAAAATTAATTATAATAAAAGGGACATGGCCATTAAACTGCCACGAGACACTCCCCTTCACTTTGAACATACTTAGCCAATCATTCCTGTCATTTTATGAGGCAGTTCTGAAAATCTTCCTTTATGAGTGTCTTGAGTTACATTATTACACTTCCTCAATGTCCTGAATCAGTTCAAAACATTTACCTTTCATGGTAATTTTGATTTGGGGCCAGAAGTCACATGGTGCCACATCTGGGAGATGAGGACACACCATAAATCTGTATAAATTGGCCTTTTGATTGGATGGTACTCACAGTAGCATTCACCATATTTTTGATCAAATCTAGTAAAGACACATCTTGTCACTTCTTTGCCAATTCATGTTTGTTTTAATTTTTATTTGTGTGTTAGCCATTCTAGTGAGTGTGAAGTGTTATTATATTTCTTCTTTCAATTTATTTTCATTACAATTGTTAATACATATTGTTCAAATTAATGTGGTTTACCATGAGATTTCCATACATGCGTACATGGTTTGTTGATCATGCCCTTCTATCCTTCTTCTAGTCTCTTCTTTGTTCCTCTTTCTCCACCTCCTTCTACTCCTAGTAACTTCTCTCCTACTTTCAAGTTTTCTCTCTCTCTCTCTCTCTCTCTCTCTCTTTCTTGTCTTCCACATCTGAGATAAAACATGTGTCCGGTTTATTTCTTTAACATGATGCCTTCCAGTTTTATTCATTGTTCTGAAAATGACAAGATTTCATTCTTCTCTTTTTTCCTCATTCCTTATATCTCCCTTTTTTACAGTTTTGGAAATTGAACCTGGGTCCTCATACATGGCAGGTAAATGCTCTACTACTCAACTACAAAACCAGCTCTTAAAAAAAAAAAAGAAAGTATTTTGAAAGAGGGCCTTGCTTAGCTGTTCAAGCTTGCCTTGAATTTGTGATCCTACTGTCTTAGACTTCCAAGTAGCTGGGATTATAGGCCTGTGCCACCACACCCAGCTCATCGTTCTTTATGCCTACATAATACGATATCAAGTATTATTTAACATGTTTTCTTCATCCATTGATGTGCTGACAGGCACTTGGGCTGATTCTGTAACTTAGTTATTGTGAATACTGCTAAAATAAGCATGCATATGCACATGTTTCCTTTTGTCCTAACACCAGCAATGAATTCCTACTGTAATTTTATTACATTTTTTGCTTTGTAGTTTTGAATTTCAGCTATTTTCGTAGATATACAGTGCTATCTCATTGTAATCAGCTTTTCCTTCGTGACATGATAATGTTACACAGTCTTCTGTATGCTGATTTGTCTTCTGTGTATCATCACTGCTGAGGTGTATATACAGATTGTGACTTTTTTCAGTGGTTCTGGGGATCAAACCTATGGCCTTGTGCATGCTAAGCACCCTCTTTATCTCTTGAGCTATACTCCCAGCCACTTACCCATTTTTAACTGTGTTTTCTTGTCTTACTGAATTTTGGAGTTTATTAGTATAATGGCATACAAGTCATTTTCAAATGTTTTCCAAATATTTTTCTCAATATGTTCATTTTTAATTTACTCAACAGGATCTCACACAGAGTAGACATATTGTATTTAAATAAAGTCAACATTATTATTTTTTTTCCCCATGGGCTGGCTTTTGGTATGGTATCTAAAAATTCACCATCAAACCCAAGGCCATGTATATTTTCTTCTGTACTTTATTTTTCTATAATGTTTACAATTTTTCTTTTGCAATAAGTCTATGCAAAATTTTGAGGGAAGTTTTTGGAGTAAGCCCTAACTTTTGTTCCCATGTTCAGTTCCCCTCATATGGCTTTTAATCGTTTTATTGCCATTTGTGGAACAGATACTTCTATCTCCTTTGAATTATCTTTGTCCCTTTGGTAATATCAGCTGGCTATATTTACATAGATTTATTTGGGGCTCCTTCCTCTCTTCCATTCATCTGTTCCTTCCCCAGTACCACATTTTCTTCATGATTGCAGCTGAATTATAAGTGTTTGGATCTGATTAAGTACTTTCTTTGACACTCTTGTTCTTCAGTTTTGTGTCGTCTATAAATGTTTGATTGGAATTGTGCTGAATATATAGGACAAGTTATATTGTTTTTGAGCAAAGAGTATTTACAGTTACTTACATTTCTGTTGATTTCTCTCAACCTCACTTCAGGATTTTCTGAATGCATATTTGTGCATATTTTGTTGGGTTTATAGCTAGGACTTAAATCTTTGGGGTCCTATTGTAAATGGAATATATGTTTTTTTCATTTCAAATTCCAGTTAGTCACATATTGATGATCTATAGGAAAAAAACTGATTTTTGGTCTATTGACCATTTTGCTTTCAGTCTTTGTCCATTTGGATGCAGGAATGGCAAGGAGGATTCTATTTCACTTTCAATTTCCAAAAGTATGGTCTGGGATAATCAGAATATCGAAATTTACAGATTCACCCAGACTGCCGCAAGAGGGCGCGCAAGCACCACTAAACAAATTGCGCTGAGTCTCGCGCGCGGTGCCGGAAGCAGGAGCCCGCGCGCGCACACCTACCTTCCCGTCACCTGGAGCCTCCTGCGACCCGCCCGCTGCCTTCTGGGCTGTGTGCACCGAGAGGACCAGAGCGCTGGTCTCCCCAGGCTTGACCTGGAGACACGCCCCTGCGATTTTGAGACACCTCGGGGTGAGAGAAAAGCTCACCCTGGGTGGCGCACGCTTGTGATCCCAGCACTCTGCAAGGCTGAAACAGGAGGATTGCAGGTTCGAACCCAGCTTGTGAAACAGTGACCTAATGAGACTCTGTCTCAAATTAAAAACTGAGAAAGAGGCTGGGGAAGTAGTTCAGTGAGAAGGCAGACTTCAGTCCCCAATAGAGGGGTGGAGAGGGAAAGCTTCCCATCTGAGGCTCGCTAGGAAAGGAACTTTATGTATGCTCCCCCCGCCCCCCATTTTGGCAAGACTTACTTTAGGAAAGTCCCTCGTTAGTGAGACTTTGACTGCTAATCATCGTAGCATGCTGAAGTTGTCTTTTCCCCTTCAAATACAGGTTTGTTTCTGGGAAGAAATCACAGCGAGGAGAAAGGAGAAAACGCAGACCTGCAGCGTCGGGCTGGGCGGGGCGCAGAGCAGCGCCGGTGGGGGCGGGGCGGAGGCCCCCCAATTCTTATTTATGGGCCCGAGGCCCGTTGTTACTGTAAGGTGGTTGAAACAACGTTGAAAAATCGAAAAGTAGGCAAGTTAAAACTTGTGTTGTCTAAGTTTAGATATATTATTCACACCAAAAAGTAAGATTTACTAGAAGTATATTTTACATCTTTAATGAAAATAAACCCACCAGGGACATTTTTCTTTTGTGGAGAAAGTCACCGCTTACTTGATAGTGTATTTGTACATAAAATGTCTTTTTTTTTTTTTTTTTTTTTTTTACCAATATTGACATCCTGTGTTAGATGAAAGATACTATCAGGCTTTCCTGTTAAACCATAAAATGAAGATAATCCCCTCTTTTGTTTTTCTAAAATGACCATTTTAGAAAGTGCTAAAGGTCATTTTATGCTCTGCTAGGAACCCATATGATCCTGGGGTCTTTTCCAGTGGGAAATCTTTAAGCTCTTCTATCCTGATTGATCTACTTACGTTTTCCTTATTTTAGCATTCATTTGATTAATATATATTTTTACTAGGAAATCACCTGTTCCTCGAGGATTAGGTACAAAATGCTTCTTTTACTTGACTTTTAATTTCTTTCTTCCTTTTTTTTAAGATTTTACATATTTCTTAGATTTATGTACTTCTGGTTTTTAAAAATTAACATTTAAAAATATACTTCTTAGTTTATCTTGTTTTTGATTGAGACAATTCTGATGATACCCAATTTATCTTCTTTCCCTCCCATTTCCTTTTACTGTTTTCATGACATGTTTAACCAACTAAAAACATATCTAAAGTCCAGTCATGAAGATTTGCCTCTATATTTTCTTCTAAGAGTTCAGTTCTGGCTGGTTTTTTTTCTTTCTTTTTAAAAAATCCATTTGAAGTTAGTATTTTTGCATCTCGTTGAGATTCAAATTCCGTTATAATTTTTCATCTCTGCACCTGTAACAAGATACCGCTTCCAGGTGTACTGTTTCTTGTAGGAAATTTTTGCTTTTCAGACAAAATTGAAGGGAAATAGTAAATACATACTTCTCTTGTGAAGTCTTGGAAAATTCTACCTAAGATGGAGTCACTGTGGCCAGAGAGAGCACATTGAAGGAGTCTCAAGGTCGTCCAGCAGGCTGTCCCTGAGCTGTGACCCAGCTAGTGTGGCTGTGACCCTCACTGACCGATGATCTGCAGACTCTCGGCCTTTGACAGTCGCCTCTCCCAGCCAGCCCAGCTTTTGCCTTCTTTGACTCAAGCCCTTTATTCTCTCTTCTGAACACACTGTTAGTTTTTCTTGCATGTGTGTCTTAGGAATTGCAATTCATAAGAACCCGAAGAAAGTTCTCTTCTGTTTCCCAGCCTCGCTGTTGGTATCTGGCCTTTTAATAATTTTTTTCTAAGGTTATTAACACATGGTCTGCAGGTAGCTAGCTTGTAAAAAACTGTGTAAGTTGGGGGGGGGGAACAATGTCGTGGTTATCAGAAGTCACACAGTGCCCTCTGGTGGCTCCATGAGAAAATGGCATATGTGCTCCAGGACGCCATAGTTCAATCCACAAAGAAGCTGGCAATGAAACTTTCTGCTGTTAGATCAGAGTTCTCTAATATTCAGCGTTTCCGGGGTGCTTTATCGAGGAAGAGGGATTAGAGATGGAAACCAATGGTGGTAAATATTTTAGAGACCAGTGCCCAAATTGCAACCCAAAACCCACTTACTTACCAACACTGCAATTAAACTTGAGTACTGAGGTTTTAATTTAGAAAAAAACAACTCACATATTAACATCTTTTGTTTTAAAAGTAAAATAAGTAGCATGCATGCATTCTTTTGTCTTAAGAGAAAAACAAGTAACATGCAAGTTTGCCATTGCTGCTCTAGAAAGAGGACTTCCAGAACTGCTTCAGAAGGCAGCAAGAGGGATGGGACAAGTGTACTGGATGAGACGGGAATTAACGGCAGTGAGTCTTTTACTGTAATAAGATTGTTAATTATAGATATTCACCATGCTTCATGATCACACCTCATAATTTATCTTTATAAAGTGGCTTATTTTTAGAGTCACGTTAAGAGTCTCTTTCAAGTGTCCAACGGTTCCCTATTCTTTTATCCCGGCAAATTTGTGGTTGTCACAGAGAGCCACAAGTGCCACTTCCACATTGCAAATGAGATGACATTGCCACAAGAGTCCCCTGCACTAGAATTTCCTCCAAGGACGCTGGCAGGCAGAATCCACTGTTCAGAACCATCGCTTTTCTTCTTTCCTGCTTCCCTGCATGGTGTGGCCAGCTGGTCGGGTTCTCCCTCACATGCCCCAGGGGAGTATGACGCTGAGATGTGCCTGTGCCTGCTGCTTGCCCCCTTTCCCCTTCTGCTTGTTCCAGGCTGAGGAAATGGAAGGATTTACTCTAAATAAAAGAACCTTTGCCATCATCATATGGGGGAACCAGCCCGTCACTCAGAGATCTTGGCTTGAACTGTCATGGCAGTGACAGAAGCACCTAATTTGTATGTGAGGTCACTGGAATTTGGGGGCTTCTGGCTTCAGCAGGCAATGTGAACACAGCTAATGCAGACACCGGGGTGAATGATACAGAGTTCCGTGAACGTCAGTGACGTACACACTATGAGTAATGTCACTGGATGAGCCTTTCTGACAAGATGTGGCTGAGATAACTAGTGTTGCAGGAATTGAATCAACAGTAGCCAGGAGCTCAGGAGAAGAAAGAAAATTTTATTAGTGCTAGCACACCCCAGAGGAGTAATCTCCAAAGTCTGAGATCCTGATTACAAAGAACTTGTCTTATTTATAAGGTGGTGACAGAGGTTATGAGATAAGCTTTTGTGGGAGGCCAGCATACAGTAGGTATTTGAGATGACTATAGTTGTATTTGGAGCAAGTTGTTTTTAGCACATTCACAGAAGTTTCAGTTTGTGGAGGACTGATATGATTTAGCTGAGTTCAGTGGCAGAGAATAGCATGACTGCAGCTTGATTTAATAAAATGGCCTCAGTTAGGTCAGGATTTCTGCTTGACTAGTGTTCCTCCATTCTTCTGTCTTCTTTTTTCATAATAAATTCTAATTTCTTGCTAAGTCATTACAATGTAAAGAGAGGCATCATTCCAGCTAAAGGGATCCTGCCTTTAAAAACATGCTCTGTGCAATGCGCCTTTTCTTAGCTCTTTTTGCTACTCTTTCTGAAATGTGGATATGTCCTTAGCTGTTACTCAGAAAATCATCTGAGGTCTATTTTGCTTTGCTTCTAGTGCTTGGCAGACTCTGTGAATTCAATAACTTGTCCCCATGTTCTCTATCTTGTAAAGCCTCTCTTAAAAAAATAAGAAGGCCAGGCATACAGAGCCAAGCCCTAAAATATTGTTTCAACAAAGAACAGGAGCATTTGGGACAGAAAATGTCCTGGGGAGATTCCTTTTATCCTCAGTGGACTTAATCCCATATTTTACTGCTTAAGAAGGATACAGCATACGAATGTATCCGAAGAGTTTTCAGACAGATGTACACTTCCTAGGGAACACCTAGGAGCTGTCATCAGCGTGACCCTAGAGAAGGACTTGGAGCCCAGGGTGTTTGAGCTAGGGGAGGTGACTGCTTAGGGGACAGAGGAGCTGCCTCTCTGCAGACACCTGTACTCTGTAGCGAGAAGTCTCCAACAGACAGGAAACAGACTTCAGCTGTTAAGCTGTAAGGAAGTAGGAGTTTTGAATTAGGATATAGAACCAGAACAATAACCAAAGGAGCTGGTTATGAGTCAAACAAAAGGGAGAATTCAGGAGACTTGTGGCTCTCATGGCTGCTTTGAGTGTTCAGCTGTGACCCTCCTGAGACAGAGCAGCTGAGTTGAGGGCATGAGGCGGTCAGGGATGGCCCAGGAGCCACATCCCAATAAAAGCGATGTTCTGGAGCAGTGGAGGCAGGTGTCTTTGAGGAGAAACTCCAGGAATGTTTTTAGGATTTTCAAAAGCCATCTTTTTTCTCTTTCAGATGCCTGACTATTGCTTTGCAAAGTTATGACTTTAAAAACTTCATTTTTCTAATACCTATTTATTAAAAAGCTACTTAGAAGATTAGAGTAAGACTTTTGACTCTATCTTCTGTTTGGATCAGCACTTTTCCCAAGGGCAGAATTTACAGAAGCCTATGGTTTTTGTGCAAGATTTGAGCAGGTCTTGGGATCATGTTGGTAGTGATGAAGTAAGCAATGGGCTGAAAAAATGCAGAACACAGTATTCCTGGACTCTCTAAAAACCACAGCCTACTGCCTGTGGGATGTCACTGTGTATGTCAAATATCATGCACTCGGGCTTATGTGATTGGTGTCTTGCTCATTGACACCTTGCCATCTTCAACATCATTAGATATACACCGTCTTCTACTTTTAGTTAAATCATGTCTCGAGTGAGACACAGGAAAGTAGCTTGAGTCAGGGCAAAAGTGATGTTGAAGCCACTTGTTGGCTTATTAGAGGATAAAGAGGCTGTGGCCGTAGCCTCCTGCTGGCTTTGTGGTGCAGGCGGTGTGGAGCCTAGTCGGTCACTGGACCAGGCTGGGGGGAGCAGGAACTCAGGGGAGTGGGGCAGAGCCCAGCCTTCCAGGACTGCTCACTCCTCCCCTCCTCTGGGGGGCTCTGTCATGTGCATGATAAGGAATGGCTGAGGTTATCAGGGAAGGTCATTGTGGAGATGAGTAGATGTAGGGGAGAATGAGAATCAGTAGCTGCTCAGAGGCTGGTCATTGGATAAGGGGTTTATTGGTGTTTTCTACACAGTATCTCTCTCTGGCCCATGTACACATGAAATACTTTTACAGATTATACACCTCTTGAATAATTTTAATTCATTTTATTAACAATTTTATCATAGTAGTTTAAAGAACTCAATCTCCTACATGTCATGTTATCTTTGCTCGGTAAATACACACACATGTGTGCACTTGTGTGTGCATGCACATATTTCTTCCATCCTGGGGATTGAACCCAAGGTCTTCACACTGAGCCACCCCACCCATTTTTTCATTTTAAATTTTATTTTGAGGCAGGGACAAAATTTCTCAGGCCGGGCTCAAATTTGTGATCTTCCTGCCTCAGCTTCCCAGAGTGTTGGGATTATAGGTATGCACCACCATGTCTAGCATCGGTAAATATTTTTTAATCAAACAGTCATAGTGAAGATTTTACCATTGACTTCATGCAAAATTCACACCTTATACTCCTGTTGGCAAAATCAGTCTTACCTGTCAAACTAATTAACCGAATTACATTTAGTTTGTGTTGGGAACATAATCTGCCATAATTATCTACTTTCAGAAAATATATTCCTGTGTGCTTTTGTGACAGCTACTTCATCTCAATTCTAGTTCATAAATAAATAAACAAATAAATGGGTAGAAACCGAGTGTAGTGGCACGCACCTGTAATCCCAGCACTTGGGAGGTTGAAGCAAGATGATTACTGTAAATTCCAGGCCAGCTTGGGCTACAGAGTGAGCTCAGTGGCTGTCCGGAGCTACATAGTGAGACTCTGTTTCGTAAAACCAAAACCAAAACCAAACCAAATCAAACCAAAATCACCCCCCCCTAAAAAAGATAGATGAGTGGATGGATGCCTAGCCTTAGCATGATGTTATTCTCTGAGAGAAGTAAAGCCTCACCCTCTTCAGCATTTCTTCCTAGAGCTCATTTTGCTTTTTGGCTACAAGTTATGCTCTCAGGACATACTGTTTGTGTCTTGCCCAGAATTTTTGCATACAAGAGTAAAATTTGGGCTGGGTAAGAGGTCTGATGTGTAAAGTAGCAAGGAAGGTAAAAGGTGTAAGGGTGACAAGCTTTTCATGCAGACCAGCTTGGGGTAGGGTATCTAGGGAAGCCAAGGGTCTGACAAATGCGTTCCAGATCATACTGTAGCAACCCCAGAGATTTCACACCGCAGTGTATTGGGACAATGCTGAACTGGTGGATGAGGTGCACCACGGCAGTTAAAGCTGTCTAAACACAAGGCGGCCTGATTTGTTTAACAAGTCTCTTGTCACTGGAGTTATTTACACAGAGTCTGGGTGGCCGGTTGTGAAGGATAACCTAGAAGGAGGGCTGTTAGCTGGGTATAAATTTGACAGAATATTAAGCGTCCCTTTCAACTCCGGAATCTGGTTTTCCAGCCACACTTGCTTAGACTGCGGAATGTTAAGCTCTTACTCTTACTTTGAATGCTGAAAGAAAGCAAAAGGGAAGTAAGTATTTATTTTTCGCTTTATGGATCTTATCTCTGTTTATTTTTACACAGTTAGCTGCATCTTTTGAATCTGCCCACTCCTTACCATTTGTCGGCTAATGGGAGATGCAGGTCGCTTAACAGTACAGGAATTGTTCTTCTTTTTAATTTCTGAAGCTGTGGGATCTGAACTGAGGTTGGAGAGCACCTGTGAATTTACATACTTGGTCTCAGCGAGGTGACACTTACTTCTGGCTGCAGGACAGGAAGGGCAGACCCAGAAGGAGGGGTTGGGTTGGGGCAGTGGGAAGTGGACGGCAGCGCCGGCGGGGAGGCGGGCAGGCGCCGGTGCGCTCAGCTCGGCTGCTCAGCCCGGGCCCAGGGCGGCCACCGCGCCGCGCCCTGTGCGGAGACCCCGGCTCCGGCGGGGAGTCCGGTCCCTGCCTTTGGATTTTGGGCTGCGTCGCCCGACTCTTTTCCTTGCAGCAGCCTGCGCGCAGCAAGCGCGTGCGGATTCCGCAGGTGGGACCAGCGACAGCAGCTGGATCCCCGCAGGCCCCAGTTCCGCAAGTCCCCCGGGGGGGGGGCAGTCGTGCGGTTTAGACGTCGTTTAAACCGTGGATGAAAGATTTAACGAAAGATTTAACGTGGGTGTGGTGGCGCACGCCTGGACTCTCATCTCTCGGGGAGGCTGAGCACGAGGACTGAAAATTGGAGCCCAGCTTGGGCTACGCGGCAGGTTAGGGAGGCTCGTCTCAAAGTGAAACAAAAAGGGCTGCGGATACGCTCAGTGTGAAGGCCCTGGGTTCAGTTACCAGAACTGGGGCGAGGTGGGGGGGGCAGTAATTTAATGAGCTAAAATAGTGCCAGGATTCCATAGGCCTTCTCAAACTCAGACTCAGAGAAGTCCTCCTCTGGTGTTTGAGAATATTTGTGAATGTAACATGCTACCACTGTCCATGTGTCTCTCAGCTATTCTGGGTAGCTGCCAGTGTCGAAAGACAAAGCACAAATCAGTCATCTTGAGTCCGTTATTTGGAGGAGAAGGGCCTGTGGAAGGTCAGCGCAGTCCAGTGAGAGACATGACAACTCCACTGCTCCGGATTGCGCTCAATACCTATGTGGCCTACATTGATATCAAAAGTAGCCTGTTTCAAATCCAGCCAGGGAAAGATCCTTTAAAACTGCAGCCCTATTTTTAATGGAAACGATTATTAGTAATTTGGATGGAAGAAGAAAATGCTGGATATGTGTATCATGGACAGGATGTCATGAGAGACATTATTATATGAATCCAAGCATTGATTCTGGATTTTAATTTAGATATCTCAATTCACTGAACTGTCTAGAATGAAGAGAAACTCAATGAAGCAAAGCAGTATGCAATAATTTTTAAGAATTATGAAGAAAAAAGGAATTATGTAAAGAGTATAAGATACTTACCAAAAAGATGATGATTTTTTGGCACTGGAGATTAAACCTAGGGCCTTAGCTTGTAACTACATCCCTATCTCCTTTCTTCTATTGTATTTTGGGACAGGTTGTTGCTACATCACTAAATTGTCCAGGCTGGGCTCAATTTGTAATCCTCCTGCTTCAGCCTCCCAGAGTGCTAGGATTATTTGTGTCATCAGTAATTCTACTTGGGAGGCTGAAGCAGGATGATCCAAATTCAAGGCAAGCCCATACCCTGTTTTAACATAAATAAAAAGGCTGGGTGTAGCTCAAGACTCCCTAGGTTCAATCGCCAACACTATTTAAAAAAGAAAAAAGAGGCATATCTCTTGCCCACTAAAGCATGAGTTTTATCTATACTTATAATTTTAAAGTCATTGCAATATAACATGAGTCCTATATTTTTTTCCCAGTGGGAAATATATTTTTGATGAGTTCAAAACAAACAAAACCAACTTAAAAAAAGGAAAAATGACACGTATTTCTTTTTCACAAAAAGCAGAAAACTCCTTTTTGGTGTATGTAGCCATAAGTACTTTTTCTCACTTGCACTATAGTATGGAAAGGTGCAGTTTACACATACTCCTAAAGACATGATTATGAACTGTGTCCAGCTAGGACAGGTCATACAGTGATGGTGCTGAAGAATGTTCTAGAATACGTAGAAACAAAAGGGAAGTCAGGGGAAGAGGCAGCCTGCCTCAGAGTTGCTACCTTTTCATTCAATAAAGGGTTTATAGACTTTGGAATTAAAATGACAGCAAACAACATCTTTTGTTCAATAATCATTTTATTTACTTATGTCACTGTGAAACTTGGGAATAATATTCACCACAAATTTGCAGGCATCATTTTACAGTACAGAAGACTGACTCGTCTTTAGGAAAAAGAACAAAATGGATTGTGACACTGGCTTACTGAGAAAGTGCTGGCCACGAGCAAATAATAAAAACGGTAAAATTCAGTGCCTTTGGCAAAGATGTGGACACTGTTTTCGATGCAAATAGAATACATGCCCTTTGCTTACAGTTTACATACACACCCATCTCTTTTTGTACAGTGACTTCTCTATGCATTCTCCAGAGTCAGAATGGTGAGAGAGTCTCTAATCAAAAGTGTCCCCAAAAGCTTCCTGCCTCAGTAATCATCATGCAGATTCACCAACTCAGAAGTTCCTTTCAATGCAATTATCCCTCAAGTCTGCACCAAATGCGGTGACCATTTGCATACATAAAAGCAATAAGGAACTCACTTGGACTGTGCCCTTCCCAAAGCTCTAAGCAGAAGCCCTACAAAAATGTCTCAGGATTGCTGTACACAGGAGGCTGAAAGTGGCCATGTTTTGGGCAAGAAATAAATATAAAAGACGACGTTTGTTTAACTGTTTGCAGAATAGGATAAAGGATTCTCTCCTGATAACTCTCCACACCAAGCAAAATGGCATGTGGATGTTCTAAGCTACACTGCAGATCTTCACTGGTATAAACAGGATCTTGTATTTGCGGAGTCTGGGCCCCACGTTCTCCTCTGTGCAGGGCGAGCACCAAGTGGGGTTCTCTTTATTGCTTGATCTCTTAAAAGTTGTGGAGTTCTAGGGATTGAAGAGAGTAGATTTTTTTTTCTTTTTCAGACTCTAAATTATTCACTACTTCAAATGTTTAAACTACTGTATTTCTCTTTCCTGCTCAGTAATGTTTAATTAGATAATCATATTTAGGAGCCAACCAGTCTTTCCTTCTCAGTCAAATGACTCCTGATTACACCAACAGTGCACAACAGTGATGTGCACATCTTTCAGATGAACATTTGTTCCACGAATAAGTCCTTAAACATTCAAGATCATTTACTGAATGCTTGCTGTATACCAGCCACAGGGAAACAGAGAGCTGAATAAGATCCATTTTCCATTATTGAGGAACACACAGAATTCGGGAGGAAAATAGTTTGGAATTTGGTATGTGAATTGCAGAACTGCCAAGTATTTTGGGCTTTTAAGGAAACAATAAACTTTTTATACTCTAGAGATAATCTTTTTAGTTTAAGATAGGGTTATTGGATTCTAATTCAGATGAGGAAAATTTTAAAAATACTTTTTTTTCAGCTGAGTGTGGCTATCTTTTCTACCTCTTTCATTACATTTTCATGTGGAATGTGTTGTGCAACTGAGATGTGAGTCTCCTGGAATTATTTAGGGTGCTCTTGGACCATCTAACAAGGGTGGTATCAGAGCTCTGAGCTGAGTCTCTTGAGTTTTTAGAAGAGCAACAGGCCTAATGCTTCACTAAAGCATTTGGATGTGTACGTCCACCCACCCAAGTGCCCTGTCTGAAGCTCTGAATTGTGATGCCTGTCCAACAGCACACGCATTGCTCATTATGAAGCTCGTCCACTAAAAATTGTGTTGCTACGGACTTACACTGAGCATAGCCATTTTATGAACTTCATCCTCTATTCACTTTACTACTTTAACATGAACCTCCTTTCTCAGAGGGTAACACTGAAGCCAGAAAAAAATTTCTCTAGTCCTGAAGAGCACTGGGTTACCATTCTCAGAACCTGTTTCTCAGGTCTAGAGTATTTACTTAGATAGCAAGTTAGAGCCACAAACACAAAAGAAGAGAGCGTGAGCCTGACGTGTGGAGGCAAGGTAGACACAGTATCTTTAAGCCTCGTATTGACTGGAATTAATCCCTGTTTAGACAGGTTTGCTGCACAGTGCAGGGGAGAAAAATACTCTTGCAGGAGGTGGCAGCAGTAGGGTGATTTAGCCTGAACAAAGTGTAACTTTCAATGCTTTTTAGTTTTTAGAATAACTACCTCGAGTGTTACTATTAAATTTCAGTCCTACTGTGGGAAGTAGCACTGCAAAATCATAATACATTTTTTTTGTGTGTGTGGTATGGGGGATTGAACCCAGGGCCTTCACACTGAGCTGCACCCTCAACCTTACAGTGTCTTGCTAAATCGCTAAATTTCCCAGGCTAGGCTTGAACTTCCTATCCTCCTGACTCAGCTTCCTAGCATTCTGGGATTACAGACATGTGCCCAGCCAAAACCAACTTCTGCTACCCAGCAGCTCAGACTGTCCAAGCTCAGGTGAATGTTTCAGACTGGAACATTTAAACAATACAACTCCAGTTTTACTAACAAATTTCGAGTTCTTTAGAGTTTGTTGTGTTGAAAATCTAAGTAACTTTATGCATGAATGAAATCTGGGAATTTCAAGCATTCATCATATTTTTCATGGTACATTCATTATGATAGCTATGAAGGTCAGACCATTCCTTCATTTTTGCCTTTTGGCTATCAGAAGGTAAATTAGAGAGTCAGGCACGGTGGTAGATGTCTGTAATCCCAGTCCTCTGGGAAGCTGAGGCAGGAGGATCAAGGTTTGAGTCCCAGCCTTGGGACTTAGTGAAACCCTGTCTCAGAATAAGAAATGTAAAAAGGGCTGGAGATGTAGCTTAGTGTGAAAGACCTAGGTTCATTCATCAGTACTGCAAAAACAGAGAAAAAGGGTAAATTAGAGATGTGTAAGTGGTATTGTTTAGTGTGAGTATGGGGAAAGTCTGGGTTAAGTGACAGGCATGTCTGAGGACATGCACCTGATGGTGACAGGAGACCAAAAAAGAGACCAACAAGTTAGGCCTCCCTCCTTATTCTCAGGTCAGTGCTTCTTTACTCTACTGCACCACCCCCACTTGTCCTCACATGCTACCAGAGCCAGACTAGACTCTCCACTGTGCAGACACATGTCCCCGTCTTGGAGTCATCTCTATGCAATGAGGTCCAGGACACACTGGATGGTCCTGGCTCCTCCTCTGTCTCACTACTGTCTGCATCAGGCTTCACCACTGGGCCAGAGCCTGGGGGATCCTCTCTTCCCTCCTGGAGACAGGGCTGAAGCAGCCAGTTTTTCAGCAGCATCCAGCCCTCCTGCCTGTCTCCTTCTGCACGGAGCATCTGCTCCCTTTTTGTAGAGCCACGGGACCCGCTTTTCTGCAGCACAGGAAGTGGGATGGAGTGTCCACATGCCTTCCAACATGGCAGTATCTCATGCTTATGGCTTTTGGTCTGCTTTCTTTTGTTTAGAGTCTAGAGCTATCAGCTATTGAGGTATGAATAAAATGGAGCCAGTGTAGAGTGAAGGTTGGGTTTGAGAGGCAAAGGGTGATTCAAGACAGGAGGGAGAAAGATCATTGAGGCCACAGGGCAAAGGACAGCAGAATCAAAAAAGAGGGAAAAGGGTACTTTCTTCTGTTCATCTTTTGGAGAACAGAGTGTGTGTGTGCAGTATATATGAATGAGGGGTGGGGAAGAGGTTGAGAGGGAGAGGGATTACATGTCTCCAGCGTATGCTTTATTTTCCTCTTTCAATTGAAGTAGATAATCCTGTAACTCTGCAAACCTCATTCATGTGGGAATGTGGGATGAAATGATTCAATCCCAAGATTGGTGATCAAGACATTTTCATCTTTTGTAAATGCTGACCTCCTGTTCCAACAGGTGCTATGAGAAATGCATGTGTAACTAATGTCCAGTTGCAAACACTCACTACATTTTCAGAGAAACTTCTAAATTTCATATTTGAATAAGTCTATTTTGCTTGTTTTGCTTTTCTGGAGAGGGTCCAAGAGTAAGGGTCAGCTATTAGTAATTAGGAGCAGCATTCATCTGTAAGAGGTTTTAAAAACAATACTACATAAAACCAGCAGCAAAAAAGGAGAGCTAGAGTCTTGGGCTTGTTCCTTTTCTATCATTACCATCTCATAAAAGGACAAGAACCAGGAGATACTCATGTTTAAATAGAATCCTAATTAATTCTTTAAATTTTATCTGAGCTCAGGGTTCCTCTGTTTCTTAAATTTAATTTAATTTTTTTTTAAATACAGGGAACAACTCTTTAGAGGAGGCAGGATGGAAGTTGCCTGTAAGGCTGGGGATTACTGATATACTGGGAGACTTGAATCAGCATTCATATATTTAGTAGTGCCTGGTCAATTTGAGTAATAAAATATAGATGCAATCACCTACTGGACATTTCACAAGTGGGTACATAACATTCTGTAGTTTGCTATACACATTAGAAAATAGTCTCTGGTTTTTCTTCTTCTTTGGTTGAATGTGGGCCAAAAATTAAAATAAAATTTTTACAATTTGCTTTCTCCCCTTGTAATATGATTTCACACACAGTAGTGGGGATGCCTTGTTCAGACCCCATCTGGTTTAATTTAAAAGTTACATTTATGTTGAAGTGTCAGTTGACATTTTACTACCTAGAAAGAGCTGGGTACTTGTAGATACCAACAAGATGACGTTTTTCTTCTTCTTCATCACAGGAAAGCTCAATGGACTCATTGCTCAAATGGAGCTTAAAAGAATCACTTTCAAAGAATACCATGACTGAAGAAGTCATATTTATCAACATTAAATAAACATTTGGTGAAATATGCATAAATATTTCTTCATATAAACATAACATGACATTAAATAGGTCAGATACACACACACCACTGAGTACACTTCCACTGCTCAAAGTTGTCTGTAAACACCACCTCACACTGAACACAAAAGCAGCTTGTGTCCCAGCTCTGGTTCTACCACACAGATGCAGGGATGCAGGGAAGAGGCCTCCGTGCCTTTCCACCCCCCACCCCACCTCCCACTCCTCACACAGCCCCAGCAAAAGGAAAAGAAGGAACCCTACAATGACAGCAGCAGTGAGACGACAGCAAGAGCAGTAGGACCCTCCCCTCCCCTGGAGAAACATCTAGCACTGGGGGCAAGTCAAAGGATAATACAAACTTAGTTTTCAAAAGTTAAGGAAATCAATTTGAAACAATACTTTCCAAGTGTAGTTCTTTCTTCAGAGGCCAGGTCACTTCCTATTCCATCTATTCCTGGGTAAAGGTTACACATGGAAGGCCAGAAGGCCACCTCTAAGCAACAGGGGTCACCCTAGTTTCTTATAGAAGATGCCAGGTAGCAAAAATGCAAATACAATATTTTCCTCCACTCTTCCCCACCCCAATGTTCCTTTTGCTGTGCGGTATATATTGCTGAGTGTGACATTCAAACATGATACTAGGATTGATTTCAAAGTAGTTTAGGTTGCAGACATTTTGTTTTGAAACATTCTGATTTGGATGATTAAATCCAAACGCGTGGATGTGGTTCATTCCTTAGCTCATAGGGGCCCCGACTTAGCTCTGTGGATGGAGAGGTCAGTAAAGGAGACTGCTAACACCCCGAGTGCAGCTGAGCCATGCTGCCCAGCTGACCCCTAAGGCTGTCCGCTCTGCACAGGTCTGCTGGGACGGCCTGGCTGCTCTCTGCTGAATATTCTTCAGGGTAGTTTGTGGAAAACAGACCCAGTGTAAAAAATGTTAAACTGGGTTTATTTCACTTTTATATTGTATAGGATCCTAGAGAACTTCAGTTACCAAAGTACTGAAAGCATATATTGCAGGAATAATTTGCCAGTTCAGTGCCTCCCATGATACTATATACACTATGTGTGTGTGTGCAACTCACACACACAGATATATATATATATATATACTTATACATTTTTATTTGTATGAAACTTCAACTCACAAAACAGTATTTTGCAAGAATCAGGAATCAAGTCCACAAATAAAGTTCAACAACACACCAAAGAGAGGACGGAAGCTCTATTGGGACAAGAAGGTTCAGCTTTGCGACATACGGCATAATTTCAGAACCACAGATTTATGAGCCTGCTGTGTTCCACATGTGGTCTGCATTGGCACTTGGAATCCTTGGGAAGAACGGCACAACCAGGCCGGCTAGGCTTATCTGCGATTCCAGAGCTAACAGGAATTAAAAGACCCAGGCAAATCAATTTGCTGTGAAGCAATATGTTTTTTTCCTCTTTAAGAAAAAACCAAAACCAAAACCAAAACAATTAACGTCTATTTCAGAATAAATTTCGTTATATTCAGTAGTAGGCTTTTTTTTGCTGACTTGGTATTTGACTTTTTATATTAAAATCAGTTTATTCAATGGGTCAGTAAACAGGCAGCTTCTTTCATATGTGGATGATAAAAATTTTTTTATCACCACTGGGAATTACCCCCACCCTCACCTTATTCCTCCTAAGGTCTGTGGGTTGATGTGTGCGTTTTGTCTCTGCTATGTATCAAACCTCCTTCTACAAGGCCTGCTCTGGGACGCGCTTGTGGAAAATGACCGACTGTCTCTGCTGGTACTGCTGCTTGCGTCTCTTCCTCTTATCACACTGGCACAGCAGTAGCATCTTGAAGGTGTTTCTGAAGGTTTTGTTGCACAGGGCATAGCACACGGGGTTCACGGTGCTGTTGATGTAGCACAGCCAGTAGCCCAGATTCCAATAGGTTTTGGGTATGCAGCTGTCACAAAAAGTATTCACCAGAACCATGATGTTGTAGGGGGTCCATGTAATGATGAAGGCAAGTAAGATGGCGCTGAGGGTCTGCGCTGCCTTTTTCTCCTTGATGAGGGACATCCTCTTCCGCTTTGTGATCTGGCTTCTGGTCTTCAGAGCAAACCTCTTGGCCAGTGTGGCTTCCTTGAAGGACAGAGGTAGAGTGGCCACGGTCTTACTCACTGAGGAGTTGGCATCAGAAGTCTTGGCTGTGTCCACGGTGGACTCCAACTGGATGGGAAGTTTGGAGAAGCTTTTTTGAAAACTGCCACCATCATCCATACTTTTTTGGGTCTGAGGCTTACTGGCATTTCTCTCCATGTCCATTGGCCCCAAGTCCTCCTCAGGTACTTGCAGGTTGTCAGAGGAGGGCAATTTGGTGGAGTTGAGGATGGTGCTGTGTCCCGGAAGCTTGAGCACAATAGAGTAGATAGCTCTCGTCTCTGAGCCAATGTCCTCCTCATCGGAGGAGGCAGAGTTTTCCAGGGAGGCAGCAGCATCATTGTTGTTCCAGCTGTCACTGCTGCTGTGGTCTTGGTCCATCTGCTCAGCACTGGGCTTCCAGCTCTTGGTCGTGAACCAGAAGTGGCAGCGGCTGTACTTTCTCCTGGATGAATGCTTCAGGCTTTGCTGCTGTAGCTCATAGCTGCTGCAGCTTCGAGAACTGCCTGTGGGATGGACAAAGTTTTCTGTCTCTGCTTCTGTCCCAGAGGCCTGCAGGCCAGCAAGCTCTTTGGTACGTTTTTCAGTCTCCTTATAGATTCTCCAGTACAAAATAGTCATAATGGTGACAGGCATATAAAAGGCAGCAATGGCTGTGCCAAAGGTGATGGTGGGCTCACTGAGGAACTGAATAAAGCACTCCCCTGGAGGCACAGTTCGCTTCCCCACAAAATACTGCCAGAACAAGATGGCAGGAGCCCAAAGGACGAAAGAGATGACCCAAGCCAGACCGATCATCACACCGGCTCTCTTTGTTGTTCTTTTGGCTCGATACGTGAGTGGCCTCGTGATGGAAAAGTACCTGTCAAAGCTAATCACCAGAAGGTTCATGACAGAGGCATTGCTGGCCACATAGTCAATGGAAAGCCAGAGGTCACAGGCCAAGTTCCCCAAAGCCCATCTGTTCATGATGATGTAGGTAGTAAACAGATTCATGGAAATGACCCCGATGATCAGATCGGCACAGGCCAGGCTTAGGAGGAAGTAGTTGTTAACTGTCTTCAGCTGTTTGTTGACCTTAAATGCCACTATGACTAAGATGTTGCCGATGATGGTCACCAGGGCCAGGAAGCCTGTTAAGAATGCGATAAAGATCACTTGCCAGATGGTATGACCTCCTAGAGGGTCACTGGTGGTACCATTTAAGGAGGAGAAATTCCCAGCTGCTTGTGAAATGTTGTAGCTGCCAAAATGAGTGACTGTCCCTGGGGGTAGCCCTGCTTCTGATGGGCTGTGTATCCAGGAGGTGCTGATGTTTGGAAACAAAGGCAAGGTTGTACTGTTATTGTGCAAGGTCATCGTGACTCTCTGACATAGTCTGGGAAAAAAGGAGAGAAAAATGGAGTTAGGAAACTTTCTGCCTTTGCCACATTCTTTGCATTGCATACCTTATAAGACACAGAAGGCCTGTTATAAGATGCTGAATCTTGAGGAAACCAAACATTATCAAGTTATTTCTCTTAAGAGTGAAGCATCTAGGGCAAGATAAGACAATTATCTAGTGACATGTACTGGCCATTGTGCTTTTCCCCATCACTTCCTCATTTCTAAATATATTCTGTGTGCTGCTGTTAGGAAGCAAACCAGCATTCTTATTTATCTTCTCTTATTTTTAAAAAAGAGGGAAATAGTAGATGCTTTTATGACAATTGTTTCACATAATTCATTATCAAGCTATTTGATAGATTATCTTGATTCATTTTTAAAAATCTGGTCATTAACCTGGCTTAGGCTTCAGACATAAACTACTTTTAGGTGACACCAGTCATTTAAGCCTCACTGGAAAGAGCAAAGTGCCAACGTCAGGAGAGAAAGTAAGTGTAAATCAACTCACATAAAGTTTTAAGTTGACCATATGGTATTTAAAACGTGGATTGAAAATATAATGTGTTGGTTTTGTATATTTGGTACCATGCTCATTTCTTCACACTCTGAAGAGCTTTTATTGTTCTAACACCTTCAATGCAAAGGTTCTTAAACATAGTAGTTTCATTTCCCTCTCCTCTCCTAAAGTTGCCTTAAAGCTCTTTTTACAGACCTCCTCTTGATACTCCACCTGAGTTCCTCTGAATTTTATATAGATTTCTGCAATATATTTAAAAATGCTTAGGTATTTAGGTACTTTCCACGTCTCTGCTCTCACATTCTATGGGAGTCTGATCAGTTCACATGTCTCAGGACGTACTGATTTTATTATCAATAAATGCACTGCCAATAACCCCAATGCTTCATTCATTTGCCTTCTTTCATCTCTTTTATTCTTGTCAATGAATGTTATAATGTATGTATGTTATTTGTCATCATTTCAGCTGTTCTTTCAGAAATAACCTGTCATTTACAGCACATGTGTTCGGATAGGCATTCATTGTGTGGTCCCGAGTCTGGACCACAGTGATTAGTTGGACATCATCCAAGCAGGGTAAAACTCAGGATATGGTATGGACACTGGTGAGAAAGAAATTCTTTCCTATCTGGGGCTTTTGGAAAAGTACCTGTCTGTTCACCCTATTGTAGATTGCATGGAAAACCTGAGAAGCTAACAAATACAGAGGAAAGAAATTGGAATGAGAAAGATGGGAGGGAATGTGAAAAACAAGACATCATGATGAGGAGTCCTTTGAAAACTAGAGTTAGCTATTTCTAAATCCACACAATGGCCTTTTTGATCTTGCTGCTTATGTATACTGATAAATTGCCTTTGCTGCCTGGACTAGCTGAGATAGATTTCTGCCATCTGCAATTAAAAGGCTCCCAACTGATGTATTTTGTCATTATCAGTGCATATGCTTGCTGAACCATCACTACTATGGTAGCTTTAGGCTGTTACGCTGTACGCTATGGAATTCAATAAGTTACAGCTGCTGGCCTCTGTGAGCTATTCCCTAGAGAAATGGACATGAATGAAATATTTTAAGAAGTACCAAGTTATTTAAGCAATTTAAATTGCTCCTGGCGACTAGTCACATAAGATTTTTATAAACTCAATAGCAAATGAATTTGTTCAGTTGACCAATGTTATTGAAGAACATAAGTAAGACTCTTGGAAATCAGCCCAAATTTAAATTTTTTTTTAAATCTATTTCATCACATGAATCTGTAGAGCAACATATTGTTGAAATATAGAAAATCAAAGGCATTGGATAGAGGAAAGACATTGACAGGTTTGTCTATCTTTCTATATGATTTATTAAGTACCTGTTTTGCCCTGAGTGGAATCCAGGGGCTTTTTGACTAATCACTAGAAAAACTTTAGTCACAGTCTATCAGATGTGACCTTGTATTCTTTGACATATATACCAGTGGTCACAATTAATCTCATAACTCAACATTAATTTAATATGTAATACCTTTTTGAAAGTCTCAGAGGTGTGCTTTTTCTCATCTTAAAGATGTTTCAGAATTTGTCCACCAAGCAATGGATGTCAATTATGAGCAGAGAACAAAAATTAAAGCTACAAAAGAGCCATTAATTGATAATGACCACTACTGTAGTCACCTGCTTCCTCATGGATTACAACACCCAAAGGATGATAGTTAATAAGTCAATAGATAGTAAGTTCAGAGTTAATAATCATAGCACTCTCAATGTCAACAGTTATGTTTCCTTCTAATAACCAGATATACAGAAAGAAATGAATCTGATACATGAACATGACACTGAGGGAAATAAAACTTTTTTTGGATGGGTAGTAGAAATAATGAGTGAAGCATATTATTACAACACTTGATGACTTGAAACTGGGAGAGAAATGCCTAGGAATTTCCAGGCACTCATCTGATGCCATGTACAGTGAGATACATTAATAGCAGTTCTATTAATAGACCACTCTCATCAGCTGGATGATTAGGGTTTAAGTTCTGGGTTAGCCCAGAAAGTGTGTAGAGACCGGCAAGTTGCCTGATGATTCTGGGACCATATTTTTTTTATTTACAAGCTACCATAACTACCACCTATTCCAAGGAGCCCGGGGAGGGTGAGGCGCATGACAGTGCGGCAGGCTAATACTCCACAATATTCATGAATATGTAGCCTTCCTTTTCCCAATGCCAATTTCTCATGTTCTCAGAGTTGAGCTGATTCTTCAAATGCCTAAGGAGAAAGAAACCTATCCGAGCTTAGATTTTTGCTTTTAAAATAGACCGTAAATGCTCTGGTAGACAGAAGGATGTTAAGGTCTTTAAACAATGCAAACATTTAAGACAGAGCATCAAGAAATAGTGTACTGACCTAAACTCTAGGAAAATAAGGATTTCCCCTTCCCCCATCCATTGGTCTACATAAATTGACAACAAATGCTAAAAAATACATTTGGTAATATTAATCAACACTGAAAAAGTGTACACCAAAACCAAATTTAACTTCTAAAATTATTGTATGAAAGAAGATGTATACAAAGAAGTTTGCTGAAGCATTTGTTAAGACAAAAATTAAGAAATCTAAAGGAATACCAACTTTGGAATGAATTAAAATGTGATACATAAAAAGGAATACTATGTTGAAGATAAAAGTAATAGGCATGATTTGTAAGTATTAACTTGGAAAGTTTTAAAAATGTACTGTTGAGTAAGAAAGCAAGTTGGAGTTGATGATATAATGTGATACAATTTAGGCAATAGTGAAATGCATACAAAAATAATATATATTTTATATACTAAAGGCAGTATATAGCTTATGTGCTTGCAGATTTAACATTATCACAAAAAGATAGAAATCCACATGCAATTCACATATTAGCAATGGTATTTGAGTGGAAATGATTAGGATTGAGGGTGATGGGTAAAGAAAAAAATAACCATTTACTCCTGAAGTCAGGGGAGTGGAAAAATATTTAAAAAAGAAGATGGTGTTCATATCCAGAATGGATTTGGAATCTTGCACTCTATCCGGTGTGGCATTTACGTGGACAAAATTTACAGGAAAAAATGTTTGACTACACCGGTGATACAAGCCCCACAAGGATGTGTTTTATGCCCTTCTTGGCTGGTATTCGGATGGAGGAGATAGCTGCTCAGAGGGTAGACCATCCAAATTGAAAGCTCTTAGAAGTAGATTCTTTTGTAATGCTTCCCTCAGGGGAGCTCAGCCTGGCCAGCAGCCCTTTGATTTCAGGTTTGGGAAACCCTGAGTAGGTAACTGCTAAATTTGGTATTTATTTTGTGGCACATAGTCTGATATCAGTCAAATGCTTATTATGGCTGCCTATAGAGGCAGGTGTGGAAGAGTGCAAAAGGGCTGGCTATGTACTAGAGATCTGGAGGATTCAGTCAAGAGTCAAAGAGCTGAGGCTCTTTGCAGAGTCCCACGTGAGTCCTTATGAAGAAGCCTAAGAATCTGCACTGGAAGACTCAAGGGTGTGTGTTGGAAGGCTGAAGAATCCATGCTGGGAGCCTTGAGGACAGATGTCCAAAGGCAATGGTGAAGACTTCTTTGAAGAAACAGAAGTGAGATTTCCTTATTTCCTTTTTTATCTCATTTAGTCTACAAGCTTGGTGGTTGGTGCCACACACCAGGGATGGTTCTTCCCTCTTTAGTGGGTCAATCTTTCAGACATATCCAGAACCATGCTAAACCCATTTGCTGAGTGTTTCTTACTCAAGTTGATATTACAGTTAACTCTCATAACTCACTCCTTGTCAAATTGAAACCAGACACATTCCCTTAATATGTTCATGACATGGGTGTAATTCATGTATTCCCACTGCTGGGTGGCTTGAGTCACTGGTGGAACATGCATGACTGTCTCATGCATGTACTGTTAGTGGTCATGTGTGTACTGTTGGTGGGCATGTGTGTACCATTGGTGGTTCAAGCTGGTGGGAATGTGTTAAACCATTCTTAGTCTCCAATTACAAAGACAAGTTCATAATTACTCCTGACGTGGTACAAGTATCCCGTGCAGAAACGGAAACACATTGAGTCCTTCCCCAGAATAAAAGGCAAGGTTTTCTTTAGTTGATGTGTATTCCTAACATTTCATAATTTAAACTTATAACATAGGCTTAAAAACATGTAAGAACCAACACTAGCTCTCTCAACATCATGTTACAAAGGAAGCATATTAACAAAATAGGAAAGAACAATTACAATTACAATCCTCACTTTTCTAAACTGGCTGCAGGATTGTGACTGGTATTTATAATTACCCTCTTCTACTACTCATTCTGTATTTCCTTGGCCTTCAGCAAGCACCTCAGTAGGTCTTGATTCTTTTCCTGGTGGGGGAAACCATACTTTCATTTCTGAAGGTTCTGGGCCAAATGACAAATGTCATCCTGCTTGGATTGGGTTCTTGTAGTTCCCCATTGACTTAATAATAGTGCACAATAATACTAGGGGGAGCCCTAAGGGATAGCCTGAATTCCAAGGATATTCTTCCTTTCTTCATTGTGGAGTAATAGTTTAATTTCCCCTTGATAATCTGGATCAACCACCCCTGCCAACACCATAACTCGTTTTTGTTTGGTTCCTCAGAGGCATGAGGAGCCCAAAATGATCAGGGGAAATCTTGGCTTCCAGTTTAATGGAATTGCTGTGCTTCCTGGTATGAGCCTTCCTTTAGTCTGGAACTAAGACGTATGGGTCAACAGAGGATAAAGTCATGGGAATTTGAAGCAGAAGCTTTGTTAGTGGGTCATTAGGGGAACTGGTCAGTGGCACCATTCCCACTTCCATTCCCTTACTGCTCAGCTTATAAATTGTGGTAATAGGAGACACAGTACCATCGAGTAGATACTGATTTAAAACATATGTAGTACAACCTTTGAAGAAATTTGCTCAACATTGCAAGATATTTCCACCTAGCTGGCACTACAATTGCATCTTCAAAAGGCTATTCCATCTTTCTATCAAGCCAGCTGCTTCTGGATAGTGAGGAACATGGTAAAACCAGTGAATTCCATGATAATGAGCCCGTTGTCTCACTTCTTTGGCTGTGAAATGTGTTCCTTCATTGGAAGCAGTAGTGTATGGGATTCCACCATGATGGGTAAGGCATTCTATAAGTTCATGGGTGGTGGTTTTGAAGTGGTTTCTGGAGGTGTTTTTTCCTTCCCGGGAACTGACCTTGTGCTTGCCAGGCAGGCACTTGTGCCACTGAGTTATATTCCTGGCCCAATGGGTGGTGGTTTTGGCAGAAGCATAATGTTCAAGAAGGCAAATTCATAGCTGGAATAAGCGTTTATGCCAGTAAAGACAAAGTGCTGCCCTTCTCATGATGGAAGAAGTCCGACATAATCAACCTGCCGCCAGGTTGTAGGCTGATTTCCCCAGGGAATGGGACCATATTGGGGGACTCATTGTTGGTCTCTGCTACTGGCATATTGAGTATTCAGCAGTGGCTGTAGCTAGACTAGTCTTGGTGAGTGGGAATCTATGTTGCTAAGCCCATGTATAACCTCCATCCCTGCCACCATGGCCTTTTTGTTCATGTGCCCTTTGGGCAAAGACATGGGTCATCCCATACACCTGATTTATTAAAATCCTCTTTGGCTGAGGCTATTTTTTGGTGACCATTTACATGAGTTACAAATATCTTTGTACTCTTTGCGACTATGAAGAGGTGTATCTATGTACCTCTTCCACAAATATTTTTGTCACTAATTTTCTAGTCATGTTTCTTCCAAGTCATTTACCACCTGGCCAGACCACTGGCTATAACCTACGTAGCAACACATAGTCACAAATCTGGCCATTTTTTTGCAGGCAAAATGTATGACCAAGTCCACAGTCTGAGGGTCTGCCCTCTGTGAAGATTTCCTTTCACCACTGTCTGTCAGAATGTCCTGGGAAGACACTGTAATGCTGCAATTGTTTATGTGTGGCTGGTGTAAAACTATCTTTACCATAGAGTGTAAAACTATCTTTATACACTAGGTCCTTGCCTTTTCTATCTTTCAGCTGATCATATGATACACCCCATGAGGCCATAGGTGACTGCTGGGAGACAAAAGGTGATATGGCAGGAGTAGGAACCGTAAATTTTGGGCAACTTCTTGTAAGTTACTTGTACCCTGTGGATGTGCTCTGGCTCAGTCATATATATAGCTTTCATTTAATTATTGACCACAAGCTCTGCATGTCTGTATTATTTAGTGCCTCAGATGATGCCCAGCTCATTGTGGGCTGCTCAGGTTTCATGGGAACCTGGTGTCCTATGGTCAGGAGTTCAGTTTCCACTAATGCTAACTAGCAGGCCAGGAGCTGTTTTTCAAAGAGAAAGCAGTTGTCCATAGATGATGGCAGAACCTTCCTCCAAAATTCTAAAGGCTTCTGCTGTGGTTCACCTATGGGGGCCTGGCAGAGACTCCAAACAGTGTTACTATCTGCCACTGACACAAGTACCATTGAACCTGCAGCATGACAAGGTGCCATGGCAGAGCAGCCTACATAGCAGCCTTCTCTTGTTTGAGGGCCCACTCCCTTACTAAATGGGCGGGAGCAAAACACCTAAGTGAGGTATGTATTGTTTCCGAACTCTAAAAAGGTCCAGTAGGTATTGGGCCTCTTTTGTGGTTTTAGGGGCAGCCGGACACAACCGTTTATCTCTTACCTTAGAAGAGATATATCTGCAAACTCCACACAACTGGAACTACTAGAAATTTCAGAGGTAGAGGGACTTGAATTGTAGTTGGATTTATTTCCCATCCCTTGGCTTCCAAATGAGTTATTAACAAGTCCAGAGTGGTTGCTACCTCCTCCTTACCTGGTCCCATCAGCAAATATCATCAATGTAATGACCAAAGTGATATTTTGTGGAGGAGAAAGATAGTCTAGATCACTGAGACTACAACCTAAGTTGTGACACAGGGTTTAGAGAGTTAATATAACCCTGAGGTAGAACAGTGAAGGTATATGGCTGACCTTGTCAGCTAAAGGCAAATTGCTTCTGGTGGGCCTAAGAATAGATATAAAGATGAAGTCATTTGCCAAGTCAATTAGCTGCATACAAAATACTCAGATGTGTGTATATTCTACTCATGCAGGGAAACCACACGTGGTATAGCAGCTGCAATTGGAATTTACACTTGATTAAGTTTATATTAATCTGCTATAATTCTCCAAGACCCATCTTCTTGATGGGTGAAATAGGAGAATTAAATGAAGATGAGGGAACCATCACCCTATATCTTTCAGGTCCTTGATGGTGGCACTAATCTCTGCAGTTCCTCCAGGGATGTGATATTATTTTTGGTTTACTATTTTCCCAGCTAAAGACAACTCTAATGCTTCTATTTAGCCTTTCCAACCATAATAGCCACACTATAGGTGAGGGAGCCAATTTAAGGATTGTACCAATGTTAAATATGATTATGCATTCTGGAACTGGGGAAATAACCACATGGATTCAGGGACCTATTGGGCCCACTGTGAGTCAGACCTCTGCTAAAACTCCATTGGTCACCTGACTTTCATAGGCCTCCTACTCTTTCTGGAGGGCCACAGTGATGTTTTGGGTCCCCTGGAATCACTGTTAGTTCACAACCAGCGTCCAGTAGACACAGGGTTTCCTCAGGTATAGGAACAGAAATCAACACTACAGGAGTTGAGGGTAAGGCTGCTGTCACTGTGGGTGGGGAAATTGCTTCATCTGGCATTAGGATTTTGGAGCTCAGTGTTTCCAGCCTCATCAGGATCCTCCCAAACAGCTCCATCCCAATTTACAGGATCCTATTCTTTTCTGATCAGTGCCCACACTTATATTTCAGGTACCCTCAAGGCTACCTGAGCAGAAGACTTACACTGTGTTTTAGACAATGAAAATGTCAAGGCTTGTAACTGGGTTGCCACATTCTCAGCCCCACAGCTAAAATAGAGAAGATTATCTGCAAGGACACACTTAGAAACTTTTAGATTCTTTATGTGTGTCAGGAACTGGGAATTTGAATCTTTGAGCTCCTTATTTTCCTTTATTAATTTGTCTATACACTTAGAAGACTTTAGATTTTTTATGCATGTTTGGAGTTTATGATTTTCCTCTACTAGTTTGTCCAGAGATGCTAAGAGCAAGCAGCCAGCATTGTTATATTTCCCACTCTGCTAAAAATATTCAAAAGTGTTATGACTAAATTCCTGACATCTTTCAGGTGGTAAATTAATATAGCCAAATGATCTACACTGCGTATTACTTTAAACAGTTCACAAATGAACTATCAGTACTCCACAGTACCTCCTCCTTGCAGAAGGAGAGACTATGGCAGCTTTAGGCCTCATGAAATTAGAGAGCTAACTCCAATAACCATTAAAACCACTAGAGAACATCCATAAATTCATCCATAAATTTGGAGTACAAAAATCTCTATCAGTCAGAGTTCACTGGAGGAGCAGAGGTAGGCTTATGATGGCCACCTGCAGTGTTGGGTGTGGAAGAAAGCAAAAAGGGCATCTGTTCACTGAAGATCTGCAGGATTCAGTCAACAGTCAATGGCCTGAGGCTCACTGCAGAGTCCCGTGCAAGTCTGTGTCAGGAAGCCGGAGAGTCTGTATGAGAAGCCTAGAGAAAGATGCCCGAAGGTGATGATGAAGACTGCAGTTCCTATGGAGAAATGGAAGCAAGACCCCTTCTTTCCCTTTTCATTGCATCCAGGCTACAAACCCAGCGGTTGGTGCTACCCACATCCACAGTTGGTCTTCCTTCTTCGCTTAAGTCCATTACTCAGACACATCTAGAACTTGTTAAACCAATCAGATAGGCATTTTTAAGTCAAGCTGACCTACAGTTAAGTATCATAGGCTTTAAACGGCATTTTAATTTACATAAAAACCAAACGCCTTATCTCGCTCACCTAATTATGATGGGCTGAAGACACATGCTTTATGTGTAAATGCCTAGTATATTGCCTCACACATAATAAACCCTAGTCCTCCTGAAGTCGTGGATTTTCTTCCCTTTCTGCTCTAGGGGGCCTTTCTTCCCTTCACTGCTCAGTGGGATAGTGCTGCTTACTATGCTTCTTCAGACTATGCTGTGTCTTCTCCCCACAGTCCAGGTGAGGTACGTTCTTATTCAATTATGGATCTCACTTTATTGAGGAAAGCAGTGTTGCTATGTGGCCTTTCCATCCATTCCCACCTTCATCAAGATGCCTGTATCTGTGACTTTTCTAGAAACTTCTCCCTGGCCCTGTGCCTTTGTACCAGAATTCTCTCACAGAAAGCATGCTCACTGTCCAGAGGTTCAGTCATTGAGGTCTTACAAGAATGACATTCAGAAAAAGTGGTCAACAGGTCATAAGGACTTTGAAAAAGAGTGTCTGAAAATACTGAACAGGAGTGAGAACCACCTACTGACATTCATCAGGTTGATCAACCATTTCATAAGCAATGGATTCCTAAGACTTAGAGGTTCTAGGTGAGACTCCAATGAAATGACGTTTAAAGTGGACTAAAGTCCCTCAAGGTGGGGTATTTTTTCTGAGAAGAGTGTTTCATCTCTAAACTTAATCTTCTTTCCTTTTTCTGACTCAGCAGGCTATATTCTATGGAGTTAGCATATTATTTTGAGTCGGAGGATTTCACTCAACTGTGTTGGGGAAGAGACCCATAAAGAGCGCTTCCTTCCAACATGTAGGAAAAAATAAGTGGTGGGAACTCACCCTCCAGTCAGCTAGCATTTCCTAAGTCATTCTATGCAGGAGTCCCAGGAAGGCAGTAGGAACAGGGGTAGGGAGGTGTGATCAGGGCAGGGGCCTGATTCTTCTTGGGGTCCAGAATAGACTCCCTCCCTGTCATGAGGCTGATGAGATACTGAGGACCTTGATACTGAAGTATCTGGGGGCACAAGAGCTTGTAGGCAAGAAGCACAAAACTTAGCATGAACCAGCCCGTGGGAATTTAAGTGTCTTGGAGGCAGGTGGGCACTGAGGTTCTGTGTAGGTTAGTTATAGCTGGGTATATATATGAATATGTATATGTACACAAAAATATAAAAGCTGGTTCTTAATTCCATCTCTGAGTGTATTTTTTCCAGATCATTTGACGATTTTCCTTCCCTTACATTTTGGAGTACATGCAGAACTGATCCCCTAAGTTTAAAATGTGCAAGTCAATATGGCAATTTTAGAAAAAAAAATATAAATTGAATGGGATAGATCAGAATACCAACTACTTAATGACAATAAGTATTGTTCCACTAAACTTTGGTTTTGCATACTCAGATATATTTATGCACAGAATCACTATATACATACAATATATCTCATGGTCAGTAGTGTTTGAAAACAGTTGCAGGGGACATTTGTAAAATTTTTATTAATATTTGAGGGAAAGGTTTGCAGCTAGGATGTAGCTCAGTAGTAGAGTGCTTCTTAGCATGCACAAGGCTCTAGGTTCCACCTCCAGCACCAAAATAAAATCATAATGGGTGAAATAGAAAATGTGAAAAAAGGAATCATTTAGGCATACTGAATTTCGAGGAAACTGAAAGTTACGGGAAATTTGTACTGTATTTCCTAGTTGAGAAAACAAGTCCTTTATTTCCTGGCGTTATACATCTGTGAAACAGACAATTTTTTAAAATTGGGAATTTTATAAGAATCCAGTACATGTGAAAGTGCTTGGGGAGCCTGAGAAGGCCAACATAAAAGTGAAGCAGTAGAATTCCAAGGAGACAAACTCACCTGAGTTTCTCTAAGGCTTAGAGTCTAAGCCATGCTGGCAGTAACGATATTGGAAAAAAGGATCCAGTGCTTCAAATCTGTAAACCTGTTCAACTGCTAGAAACATGTAAATTATTTGTTTCCCCCTAGAAGTCTAAACTAATTCTGCTTCTAATAATTACTTTTTTTCTTATAATGAAAAAAATATTTTTGCAGTTTGAAACCATGTCTTTTTTTTAAAAGACTACTTAGTGTTTCTTCTCCATTTGGAATCTGGGATGCATAATTTTTGAGGGCTTGTTTTGAGTCTCTGACAAGAATGTCTGTTTTCTGTCACGATTCATTACAGCATTCAACAGCTAACATAACTTCTCAGTGTTGAGGTCTGGCGAGTGGAAATACCAAATCTGGTCACTAGGTGGCAAAGCAGATTCGAAGAACCACCTTTGCTGGAAGGAACCAAAGCAGCCCGCAGCAGGTTCCCCAAGCAGGGACCAGGAATTTTGCTTAGTTCAGTCATGCAGTCTGTGAAAGATAGCAAACGGGGTCAACAAAGCTTCGCAATCAAATGCGTCTTTAAAGGGAACCAAACTTGTGAACTAAGCTCTTGGTGTCCATTTCAGAATGCAAGGAGAAAAGATGTTACCTAATATGGTGCAAATTGCTCTTGTGAAGAAACCATTTCCGAATGTTAAAAGTGGAATAAAACGCCATTTAAAAAAGAGAAAGCCTGTTTTTAAAGAACTGGTATACCATGCTGCCTCCTGGGTTATTGCCTTTCATATGCTCTTATTTGAGTTGACAACAGAAGTGTAAGAAGTTGGGAAAAAGTCTTACATTCGTACTGCTTAAGCATGGCAATTGATGCTGAAATGACATGGTTTTACCTTAGAAACAAAAATTTAAAGTGGACAAAAGATTTCCTGCATTTGTACTTTCTAGTCTTGACACCTTTGGTATTAGAATTTGTAAAGAAATGGCATAAAATAAAAAGCAAAACGAGCAATTTTTAAAGCATCTGTAAGATGCCTTTACCCAAAGAGAGGCCCATTCACCATTCCTGAAGTTACTGTCTTCTAAATAGAGAAGGAAAACATGTGGCTGGATTCTGTTTATCAAAACCTTCACAATCTAAGGTACTTATTATTTTCAATATTCTGAAGCCATAGTTATTATTTACTTTCAATACTGTGCTTTTGCAATGTAAGATGAAGAACAATGACTTGAAAACATCAGTTGAGCTTACAGACTTGTGAAAATAATTCTGCTTAAAAATTGCCTAGGGAAGACTAAATATTTCTGATATGTCAGCCTATGTACTGTAAGGACACTGGTGAAGATACTTCTTTTGGTCTAATATTTATGCTTTTGTGATTAATTTAAGTTACACTCATTAGGATTATTGTCAAGGTCCACATTTATCAGAAGGTTTATTTCTATATCTGGGCATGATCCACGCATCTGATTTTCTTTCAAACTTCAGCCTATTTGCACGCCCCAATTCAGACACGTATATGCAACTGTAAGTTTGCAAAGAAAGTAGAAGCAGTGTGGGCGGCGAGCACCAAGCAGTGCCGCCAGCACTGCCACAGCAAATTAGAATCAGGGAACGCACCTGATTCCACACAGGACACATCCCCTAAGCACTCTGATCCTGCTTCTAAAACTTGAGGATTAGGTAGAATTCATGTAAGTTACCCAGTACAGCCTACCTGACCCCTAGTACTGTAGTTTCTTAAAAATGGTATGATCAATTTAATAATTTTCTCTGATTGGTTGATTTTACAGAATCTCTTTTCCATGCCCAACAAAAGCTAATTGCTGTTAAGTCTAAAGTGGTAGTTCTCAATCCTGGGAATACTTGGAAATGTTTGGATGTAGTAGTTCTCCTGTCATAACTTGGAGAGAATGCATTCTTGGCATCTAGGGTGTCAATGCTAGGGGTGCTGCTGAACATCCTTTAACGTCCAGGATAGCTCCCAACAAAAAAATATCTGGCCCAAGATGTCAACAAAGTCAAGGCTGAGAATCCCTGGCACAAAGAGAGATAATAGAGGTCCAGAAAAACATTGCATTTTTTTCTCCAGGAAACTTCCTGATACTGATTAATGGGCAAACGCTAAATCTCTTCAAGAGCCAGCTCTCACTTAACTTCTCTGGGCACTAGTTTCTACAAGGATGTATATCATACGCATCTGAATCTCTAGCCCTTATTTCAGATAGTAAATATGACTGAACATTTCTTGAGGCCTTAAGACTGGGAACACGGTTCGCAAGGAACCATTGATTGGTGATCCTATTAACTAAATAAAATAATTGCAACCTAAATATGGATAATCAACTCTGCATGAGTTGGCAGGGAAGCAGCAAAGAACAGGATATTATATAACTCTTCAGGAATAAGACTCCAGGTGGGCTAGGAAGAAAAAGGAGAACATAGCATTCCAAGTAGAGGGAGGAGTGTGTGCAAAGTTCACTTGCCAGTGTTCCCAGTCTATCCCACACATGTTTCTTTTAGAGCACTAAGCTCTAAAAGAGCTCAGTGGGTGTTCCCAAACCCCAGGCCACCACAGTCAGGAAGACTCTGTCTTCTCTTACCCAACAATTAACTCCTAGAGGAAGCACAATTTCTTTCCAACAGCAGACCCAGAACTGTGGCCTATTCAGTGTCCTTACTTTGTGAGGTTGTTAAACTTTGGCCGGGAGACCCACAGTGCAAGGGCTCAGGAAGGCACGAGTGGAAATACGGTGAAGGGCAATGTTTTGCAGGGACTGGGAGCCAGGGGCCAAGGGCCCAGAGGTTGCATCTGGAAGGCTGGTACACCAAGGTGGACGTTCTCAAAACCATGGTGGCGTTTAGACGGACTGACCCAGTGGAAGAAAGAATTTGGTAGACTCCATGTCTCAGGGCATGGACGCGCAGCCAGGAGAGAGGAGCATCTCACTTATCAGGATGCGCAGCCAGGAGAGAGGAGCATCTCACTTATCAGGATGGGAGTCAGGGCTGCTGCAGAGAGCAAGGTTTCTAGCAAACATACCATCTTCTCCAATGTGATATCTCCTCTGGTGATGGACCCAAGGCAGTCAGAAGTCCCTGGGACAGCTAAGTAGAACTTAACATAAAGTAATTTTGCAGCAGTTCTTCCCTGCTCCTGAATTCACTGTGAAAGTTGCAGATTTATCATTTATAAATCTGCCGGAACTGGGGAATGGAGGATCATGTAAGATATTTGAGAATCTGGGTTGAATCCTGGTTCACCACTTATGAGCTGTGAGGTTTGAGGTCAGTTATTAAATCTCTAGAAAGCCTCAAAGTTCACATGAAAACATTAATAATAGCAGTACTGCATGGTTGTTTCCAAATCTGTAGTAGAATCCCTATGACTGAAATAAAGGGGCTCATCAGTAGACAAAGTGTTTAGAGGATTGATATTTGATGCATATAGCTTTATTAATAATACTCCATTTTTCTTACAGAAGCAGGTAAGAAAAAATAAAAATGTGTTTCCACAAAGGAAGCATTCAATAGAGTGAAAACAGAGCCTACAGAATGGGAGGAAGTTTTTGCTAGTTACTCTTCAAATAGAGGATCAATATCTAGCACATAAAAAGAATACAAAAAATTAACCTAATTGAGTAATGGGCAAATAAATCAAATAGATACCTCTGAAAAAAAGAAGTTCAAATAAGCACATGAAACAATCACCATCTCTAGCCATTAGAGAAATATAAGTCAAACAACACTAAGATTCCATCTTATCCCAGTTAGAATGGTCATCAACACACACACACACACACACACATACACCCCAACAGCAACAAATTCTGGTGAGAATGTGGGAATAATAGAACCATTCTACAGTGTTGGTGGAAATATAAATTAGTACAACCGCTATGGAAATTCTTCAAGGAACTAAAAATATAAATTCCATTTGACCTGCTTGTACCTCTCCTGGGTATATTTCTGATAGGATTAATGACATCATACTATATGATGCATGCATTGTAGCAGCACAACTCACAATAACTTATCTGTGGAAACAGCTTACATGTCTGTCAAATGTGTATGGATAAAGAAAATATGGTACATATACACAATGGAATATTATTCAGCCTCAAAGAAAAATAAAACTATGTCATCTGTGGAGAAATGGATGGAACTTGAGACCATCATACTAAGCAAAAGAAGCCACACTCAGAAAGTTAAACATCACATGCTTTCCCTCACATGAGAAACTTAAAATATGAATACATCAGTGATAAAGAATAAAGAAGAGATTATAGGAAACTAGGAGAGATTTTTGGAGATAGGGAAGGGAGTAAGGGAAGAGGAGAGGACAGAAAAGAAGAATAAAGGGACCAAGAATGAGCAACACATATCACATGCATATACCAATTCCCCAAAATGGACATCACTATTCTGTATTGCAAACATGCACTAATTAAAAAAAATCCTTTTTGTCAACAACATACAAGCACAAAATCTTCTCAATCTAAATAAATTCTATGAAGAAAAGAGGGAAATATGGATAAGGGGGAGAAGGAGATTGGATACAAGGTGGAAAAATCCCACAAGGAATATGAAAAACTGGACAGGATACTCAGCAAAGAATTTTCTACATGGCTAAGAGATTAAAAGTTATTGTAGGAAGGATAGGAAACTATGGAAATGAAAACAAGATACCACAATTTTATTTGGATTTCTATTGTCCTTTAGGGGCAGACTTTCTAATTTCATTTTCATGACTTTAAAGACAAACATCTTTAGATGACCTTAGAACATTGAGGTTCGACCTCACCATTTCCTCTACTATTGCTGCCAATAAACTTGTCCTTCAAACAGTCAGGTGCTTTTCTAGATGACATGCAAAGACTGGCTCATTTAATTCTCACAGTAACCACAGGAGGTAGGAATTGTTAGGGCGTCCACTTGAAGACTAAAGAAATGGATGCATCATTGATTAAAAGACATCCCAAGCTACAAGCTCACTGCAAATAAGAATGCAGCATATCCCACTGGTAGGCTGGCGTCATAGTCCATACCTACCTCACTCTAGCAAGATCTGTCATGAAAACACAAAAGTTTCAGACAGTACTAAAATTTATAAAGCAGAAACTCAGTTCTCTTGCCCTTGCTTCTCTCATTCCCATACTCTAGAGATAACTATTAGTTACAGTTTATTTAATAAGTAAATATTTGTTAGATGAATGGATATGTTCTTCCAAAACTTGTTCTTCTGCAAAATTATATATGTGTATTTATAAGCACTTACTGTATTCCAGGCACTGTTCTTTGTGTTTGTGCATATTAAGTCACTGAAGCCTTACCCCAATACTGTGAGTTGAATCAAGCTGAATGACCGAATGCTTTGCACCTCATCATCCATCTGCATTATATTTTCTAGCTTGTCTTTTTCAATTTTTCACTTGATAATATATCACGGGCATTGTTCTCATTTGGTGTAAATAAATCTTTGTGTCATGAATGCTTTAAAAGGTACCCCCAAACAAAAGGAGGGACCTTCTAGGATCTGGTAGTTGGCACTTTATGACCTGGCTCAAACAGAATTTCCAGAGCAAGAGAATGCACGAGACACTGTGCTTGCTGAAGACTCTTAACTGAAATGTTGCAGAGCTCAGCATCAGTGAGGCCAACACAAATCTCTAGGATTCTTCCAAAAATAAAATCACTTGTTTCTCTGTGGTAGTTTTGTTAGTATTTTAGAAAGAATTAAAGCTCTATGCTGGTGTTTATAGGAGATAGTTATCCACTATCTGGCCCCCATCACAAAACTGAATAGAAATTAAAATAAATGAGTAAATTAAAAGGATTGTGCTGAAGTGTACTATGAATTAAGAGCTTGCACAACTCCTTTCTCCAAATAGCTAACTCCAAGGGCATTTGCAGATTTTGACTGAAATATAGAATGTAAGTTAAATTCCTCAAATTGGCCATACAAACATAAATGATGACTATTTTATTGAAACTACTACCTATGAAATGAAACAATATAGAAGCTGTGAGAATCAGAATAAAACAATAATAAAATGTATGTCTTGGCACAGTCTGCACAATTAAACATTAGAAAACAATGATCTCTTGTTTTGAATTTCCTGAAAGCAAATGGAAACTAGAGCTCATATCACTATGAATTTTGGCTGTATGGGATTAAAAACAAAGAGATGAAGGAATAAAGTTGAGCCAGTCAAACAAAACAGCATGAATCTTGACTCTGAAGTGTGAGATGAGTATGATTGAAAAATTAAACACTCAAAGTTTAAAATCAATACAAGTAGATTCAGACAGAAAAAGAAGAAATTACACTGAGGTTTACAAATTAAAACAAACGAAAATAGCTGCACGTTAAATGTTGAGATTTGGTGCCTGGAATTATTTTTAGAAATCCTCATCAACTGCACACCTCTGAGGCTGCTGTGCACAGGGATCTTACAGAGGGCTTTGCCTTGATAGGTTTGATGTATAATTTCTCTCAGCCTGCCTCAAGGCTCCCTGAGGGAAAGGAATGGAGATATACAGTGTGCTATACTAGCAGCAAGTGGGTTATCAGGAGCCAGGCACACCTAAGTTACCTGGGCAGATGGCTTCACCTTCTAGGGCTTGTCTTTCTCTTCCCTGAGTAGTCCACACAAAACATGGAATAAAATATCCTTTATGGCAAATATTTTTAACTACAGTGTATCTTACTGGTAATATTTATCAAATATTCATAGAGTTAATATACTGCAAAGGAGTAGTGAATCTTCTTGGATGGATTTTTTTCTATAATGGCCAGTTTCCATATTTTCAGAATTTAAAGTCTTCATGATGCCAATGAAAGATTCAGCATTTGTCACACTGTATTTGAGATTTCATGTAGCATGAAGTGTGTTGAGATACTGAGGCTCAAAAGAGGAAGAAACTTTCCTCTGGCACATCCAACTGTGATAAGACAGTTGTGTTATCCAGCTGTGATAAGACATAGATAATTAGTGTCATACACTAAAGCTTGTCACTAAAATATCTCTTGAACCTATACAACTGTGGTGACCTCTTGTAATTGCCATTAACTATGTGATTATTGTTACCTCCATACATTGCCAGTTCTAGGATCCATACAGATTTTCTTCTGTGACAGCTGTACTAGGAAACGAGTGAAGACAAAAGGCCCTTACTGAACTGAAATTTAAACTCCTAGAGGTTAGCATTGACTTCTCACTCTTACCCCCATAGTTGTGGTGATTGTGCTCCATGCTCTCTGGGGAGCCTGCTGTTTAAATGGGTTAAATTCCTGTTGGGGCACAGACTCAGGCTAGGGCATCCCAGCACAGCATAGCAGCCCAGGGCAGACTGGTCAGAACACTGATGAGCAAGTACGTGGACCTGCTTAAGGCTACCAGCTGACTGGAGCTGACTGAATATCCTGTGTACTCTGCTCTTGTCTGAGCTGGTTGTATAGAGCCTAGGAAGCTGGAGCTGCAGATTGGGAGGAAGAGAGTCCTATGAGCAGGTTTTACTTGGTAGAGGAAGCAGAATAGCATCCTGGAATACCTTTCCTTGACCTTGGCAAATGTGCAGGCCAGGGTGTGGGAAGCTATTGATGAAACTTTATTGTTCAGGGCAGCTGATTAACACATTACTTGTCTCCTTGGTGAAGACACTGACAGTTGCATCTGAACTGATAGAACGATATGTGACTCTGTCTTTTCCAGGGTGCTTCTCACTGTCATTCTTGCTGACAAGAGTATTGTTGTCAGCATGGACTTGTATCCAATGACTATCAATACTTCCATTTAAAATAGCTATTTCAGGTATAAAAACAAACTCTGAAAGAAAAGGCTTTTATTAAAATTCAAGTTTGACAATATTCCCATCAGGGGCAGATACAGACTTCATGGAGACTGAAGCTTATATAATTTTGCCGTCTGCCCTTTTATGAAAATTAAGCATACAAAATGGCATTGCTTCCCTCTTCTTGAAGTTTTAGTTTTATTAGCTTCACAAGTGATTCTACTCCTAATTCCAATAAAAAGCCAGCTGATACAGTTATGGTTGAGACACTGAAAGTTTAAAAAATTATTTATATAACTAAGAAACTAAAGAGATTCATAAACTAGAGGCAATGAAATTCTAAAAAAAACCCACACATCTTAACAAACAGATGCAAATAAATACAAGCTGTAATGCTGTGAGGAAGAAAATTCAACTTGCCCAGAAGCAATGCATTCCAATGAACTAGGTTTCTGAGGGTTAATTAGGTTTTAAAATTGTTTGAAGACCAATGAGTTTCCACTGTATGCCATCAAATTATTATTGAAAAAAGGAGATAATAGAAGAGTGCATTCCTTTTGCTGCCAACATGGTACCAATATGCAGCCTGAACTAAAGGGGCTCTTGTGTAAACATGGGGAACATCAAAGAACTGTGTCACACAGCAGTTGTTGAATGGGACAAAGCGATGTCAGGACCACAAGGAAACCTCAGATTTGGGGGAAAAGTGTTAGTTTTTCTGAGACGGACAGAGGATAACAAAGAGGTCACTTTCGTAAAATCCTGTGTTAAAGCAATGCTCTTGGAAAGTTGCTCTGTGTACAAGGTGTCTTACAGAAAGTCTAGTCACTCTCACTGAGAATGCCCTGGACTATAATTAGCATATGTTGTAACAACCAGTGCTGGATCCAGCTGCAGGCAGGTATCTGCTACAATTCCTCAAGGAATGCTAACCTCAACCAACTTAAATTCCTCATTAGAGGTCTGCAAAAGAACGTTAATGAAATTTTCACATGATATTAGATGTGTAACTATCATAAGTATAAGCAGACATATGGAAATCAATGGACCTGACTGCAAAATTACACTATTTATTTAAAGAAAACCTTTAACCAGATGTTATGTTATCCATGGCCATGAAGATAAAAGATGCACTGAAAAGATTAAACTGATTCCAGGAAATATTTAAATAAGATATGATAATGAGAAGAACTGGCCTTGGGAAGATATCTCCATGGAAACATCTATTTTTTCTTCTCTATGATATTTTAAATTAGAATACATAGCCATCAAGGCTGGAAGCCCTAAGGGCACATACCCCAAAATAATACTATGGTCTTAGCACTTATCTCATCTTAATGGGGTCTCTTCCTTTACTGACCATCAGTGACTGCCTACAGCTGTGGCCCAATATTTTGCTCTCTTATCATAGCAAGGTCTGGGAGAGAATGAAATTCAGGGATCAGACTCTGCCTCAACAAGGATCAGGAATCATTTTCTCAAAAATGTCACCACCATGTGACTTAAACTGGCTTGAAATAATACACTTATAAGAGATTAAGGGAATAGCTTATGTAACACTAAATATTTTAACCAAACTTGATTGATCACTTAGAAATAGCTAGGAGACCATTTACTTGTAGAAATGGCTTTTCATTGGAGTATTTTCATTAGCATTCCCCCTCAATAAGCTAGTGAGGAATCAGAGACAGGTTTCCACTTGAGACAGAAAATGAGAACAATGACCTAGGAAAAATGTTAACACTGTGCACATGGATCAGTTTCCTCAAATGCATAGGGCCCCCTTCTACTCTACTAGAATCGCCTATTAGGGAGTTAGAGATTTCCTCTACGACCTTTAGGGAGAAGCCATCCTAGGTGCCAAATTTAGGGAGGATTAATGACTTAGTTACTGTACATAGGGAGCACCAAGCAGGTGTGCACTCTGCTTAAAAAATATGTTTCTGGGTATGTATCAAAGAGGGTCACTGTTGGTAACAAATTTGCCATTAAATACACTTATCCAATGTTGAAAATTTACAGAAGACTAGCACAGAATGTTGTTCTCAGGGTACCAGAATGATCTGTAACAACCACACATTTCTGTAACAACTGCACACAGGCCAGACGATTCCATTATATGTTGTTACAGATCATGACAGTAAGAAAGATGTGCAGTGAATTCTTGGTAAGTGGCTGATAGGAAACAAGCACACTGAGCTTATATGGCAGATGTCTTGTGAGCATAAGATGTGTGCCATGCTACTGTTCTTACTGTTGAAGAACCAACAAGCTAACTGCCTGGCTAGACTCTGCTTGATAAGAATTGAAGTTTCCTAGAACCCTGCTCCCTAGAATCTTAGCATCAATCAGTATCAGTGGGTTACTCTTTAGACCTTCAAAGTTCAGGAGTTTACTCCAGACCTTCTATCTTTGAAATTCGGAGGCTGTGCCTCAGCAATATGTTTTCAAAAGCCTCTCAGGTGATTCTGATGTGTGCAAAAGTTTGTGCACCACTGTCCTAGACAAATATCAAATGTTGAGATACTTGCATCACGATACAGTCATACAGAGTTTCTTAGAGGTACTTAGGTGTATCAACTATTTTTGATTTCTTTCAAGATGCCTGCCTGTTATAATTTCTCCAATGTTCTCTAAAAATTCTCTCTGGCATTCTTCCTGGTTGCCTCCCCAACTTCAATTCTTATCAAGCAGAGTCTAGCCAGGCAGTTAGCTTGCTGGTTCTTCAACAGTAAGAAGGAATCAAGAACAGTAGCATGGCACACATCTTATGCCCACAAGACATCTGCCATATAAGCACAGTGTAATTGTTTCCTATCAGCCATTTAACAAGAATTCACTGCACATCTTTCTTACAAATTCAGCATCTTGAGGTTTGGAGGATTATTTTTTAACACATCCAACCAAGTTTCTTTAGGAAGAGTTAACATTTAAACCCTAACAGCTCCATATAAGTGTGGGATTTAATCTGCACGCACATGTAGCAAAGTGGGATGACTGAAAGAACGTAAACCTTTTCAATCTATGGTGACCTCTGTTTTTACTCTTCATCGTTAATTAACGTTAGAAAGATGCAGCAATACAAGAGGTCTGCTAATGAGTCTAAGCAGCGCCATCTTCATGTGGCTGCTGTAACAAATCACTGCAACCTGGTGTCTTTAAAACAGTAAGAATTTATTTTCTCATGGTTCTTCTGGCAGTCAAAAGTCCAAAATCAAGGTGTTTCCAGTGCCATGTGCCCTTCACAAACTCTCAGAGAGAATGTATTTCTTGCTTCTTGTAATTTCTAGCACTGTGTGACCATATCTATCCAAGTGCTGCCTCCATGGTACATTGCCTCCTCCTCTTCTCTCATCCTTGTGTCTGTCTGATAATGACATGTGTCACTGAGTTTAGGGTCCAAATAGATAACCCAGGATGATCTCAGCTCAAGCTCCTTCACTTACTTACATCTTTAAAAACTCCTTTTCCAAATAAGGTTGGAGTTAGAATGTGGGTATATCTTTTTTGGAGGCCACCATTCAACCAACTAAGCATAATGCAGTGCGAGAGTGTGCCTGCTCCCTGGATAAGAGGATGTTTTTTCTTGATTTTTTGAGACACGGTCTTGCTGAATAGTTCAGGCTGCCCTTGAACTCAATACATAGCCCATGCTGGCCTCGAACTTGTGGCAATCATTCTACCTCAGCCTTCAAAGCACTGGGATTACAGGTGTGCGTCACTGAGAAGATAATTTTTTTTATCAAACTGGTGCTAATCTTTGTGGGTGTTTGTTGATGGAACTCCCTTAAAATTTTTTTAAAATGTATTTCTTTTAGAACACTAGGTCAGTGTGTTTTTAATTGCATTAGGAACATTTTAAAAAGAGACATACACTTTCAGTAACACTAAAAACCCAAACAATCAAAGGAAAAAAACCTCCAAAATAAAACACTAAAAGATTAGAGGCCGATATAAATGCATGTAAGAAGTGAGACAGCAGAGAGCAGATGTAGTACATGGATATTTCCTTCTGAGCTCCTTCATGTTTCAATTTCTTTAATTTATTCATATGCTTAAATAAGAACAGACCATATACGGTTTGTTCAAAAAATGGTTGAACATAAACCCAGAACTCGACTCTGTGGGTTCAAACACATGTGCTAGTATTGTGCCTTTGGTAAGTTATTTAAATCTCTGTATGCCTTAGTTCCTTCATCAGTAAAACACAGGATAATTCGAGACTTGAATGTGAAGTTGTGAAGAGAGCACTTGGAATGCTCAGCACAGAGCAAGCAAGTGTCTTTTGCTAAATACATGACACAAATATGTCAGTTCTCTGAGAGCTCCTGGGATGATCATGAAAAAAAGAGTGAATTCTGGTAGAGAAGATGAAACTTCACAAAACAAATAGACATAATATTGACATTGAAAAGAAATAAACAGGGTGCTGAATTGGTGAACTGAGGGGTCCTATTTTAGATAATGCTGGAAGAAGCACTATCATGAGGCATAAGTAACTCAGGGACTAAAGCATAATGAATTGGTGAGATATTCCGTGGGCAGAGAGAGTGTATCTTGACAAAAGAGACTGTTTCATATTTTACAGTGATGAGTCAAGAGGCAGTGGCACTGATCCTATGGAATGATGGATTGAATGTTATCATGTGTATTTCAGCAGAACCTAGATTAGAGAGGACGGACATAGGCGGGAGATTATTCTGAACCACAAAGAAAATGTGCCACATAGAGGGAAATAGTTAATTATGTATTTCTTAATCTACCGGGTCAAGATGATTCTCAAACAAACCGGGAAGAAAACCTTGTTTGAAGCAAAAAAAGTCCCTGATCTGAGGAGTCGCCAGTAGCACACATCACACCCGTGGGTGCCTGCAGTTCTGTGCTTCATGACCTGTGGCCAGTGGACAAGCACCAGGGGCTGCAGGGGTCCTACTTTCTAGAAGCTCACAGTTGTGAAATTCTAGGTTGCAGGGCTTAGTAGTGGCAAAAACTTAAAATATACAAATTTGTTTCATTTATACCACTAGCTTATTTTAGATTGCTAAAGTTTTGTGTTATTATCTTCTCATTTCTTTGTTGTAAGAATGCTTTTGTTTTATCTCTTATAGTCTGAATGACTGCTCTAAAGGTACACAGGGTATTAGCTATTATTCTCTTATTTTGTTATGAAATTAGTTTTATTTTTTCATAAAAATATATATAAAAAGTTGTATATATTTTAGGTTATAATGTAGCATAGATCAGATTTCTTTACAAAATTGTCTTCTTAGAACTCCCATGCCAATTAGCATCCTTCTAGATCTGCATGAACAGCAATGCCAAAGACCTCAGACAAGTTTCCTTATGTCTCTGTGCCTTTCTCTGAGCTAAAACTATGGGTATATCTTTCTGCATAGGTGGTAAAGTGGAGTTGATAATAGCAGCTAACTCATGGGATTGTGCTGGCACTAAGTTAATTGATGTAAGAATAGTAGTTTCTCATCTATGAAAATTGTTCCTGAGCACCCACGTATACCAAAATCTGTGAATGTGCAAGTTCCTTTATTAAATGTACTAAAATGTATATATGTAGTGTATTTAAAATATATATGCGATGATCAAAAACAGTGAATTTATCAATTAAAAATATAATACATATTGTCATTAATCCCCCTCAAAATATTCTCTTTTGCTTCAAACACACTTATCCCATCACTTATGTGACATTCTTGACACTTCATGAGTAGTTCTGGAAGTCCTCTTTCTTGTGTATTTTTAAAAGCTGTGATTAAAAAAAATACAGTGAATGTTGCTGCCCAGTGTTATTCAGCAGAAAAGCAGGCTCATGACAACAGGCTTCCAGGAAGATGGCAGAGTGGTGATCAGCAGAGACAGAGCCTCCCCAAGATATGGTGTCCAGATGCTGGAATATGGCAATGTGAAGAAGAGAAGAAGGAAGGAAGTGGGTCTCTGGTACCCAGGAAGGATCTGAAGTGAGAATTGAAGGGAGACTGAAGAGAGAGATTTCAATGAAGGAGGTGCAGGTGTGCTTTCTCCCTGAGCCTGGACTCACTGCATGAAAGGGATGGCTCAAACTTCCAGAGGCACAGTGACTACTGGTGACCCTTAGAGGGTTCCAAGGAAAAATGCATCAGTAGACTGGAGCAGAGGACTGCAGCGGCTTTTGAGTTATTTGAGTTTAGATGACCTCCAGGAGAGGGGCATTGGGCAGTACCATCTTGAAGAAGGGTCAGCTGAGCTTAGAACTCAGAACAGCTGCTGGCTGGCTCTATCAAGCAGCTTCCAGTCTTAAGGTAAGGCTGCCCAGTTCAAGTTAGCAGCAGGTCAAGGAGCTGCATTCAAGCTGGCAGGGAGCCAAGTTCAAGCCAGCAGGAGGCTCACAGAGTGTTACAGGCTGAACAAATCAGGTTCCATCCTCATAGCTAGAACCTGCCTGAATTAAACTTCAGTGCAACTGAAGATGCAGACTTGCTGGGATTATCCACTACCCTGCCACAAAGCAATGGCTGGCTTGCTGGGATCAGTTAACTTGGATCTGGACTCTGTCTGCCTACCTTGTCTACCAGTGAAAGTAGAGACATGCCTTGAAGTGAGCATATTTTTCTTTTACCTAATTTTTTTCCTTGATTGTTCTTGTTTTTATGAGTATAAATATGGTTTCTAGTTTTTTTGTTGATTTTGTTCTGTTCTGTTGTTTTTATTTCTTTCTTCTCTCCTTTTCTCATCTTTTTCACATTTCCCAAAGTTTGCATAATCTTCTTTTGTCCTTCAGCCTTGCTTCTAATCTCTTCTTCTCTTCTATTTCTCTCCCAACCCTTTTAAATTTTCTACTCTGAATGTAAAATTACCATATTGAGGGTTTATTCACTGTATGTAGTTTTCTGGTTTGTTTTAGATTCATTTGCTTAAAGGTGGCAAATTATCAGTTTTTCATATTCTAGTTATCAGTTTTTCATATTCTAGGCTGTGTTTGATGCTATTATTATTGCTGATTTACCACTTTAGCCAAGGTGACACAATTTTTCTAAGCAGTTGTTCTTCTTGGTATAACATGACTGAGACTGCCTAAGGGTCATAAATAATACTAAGGCCAGTGACAAAGAATTGCTGGGCCAATTAGGCAGCAACTTCATCCCCAATAAATTGAAGAGGCAGGATCTTGCAACAGACTCAAATACAAAAGCCAACTACATGTGGAAGACACCTCTGAGAAGTAGTCACAATTCCCAAGGGTCCTAAATACTAGCAATAAAGCCACTAGCCATAAGCAGTTTACAATCATCAACCCAGAAATTAAACTAAAAGAAAAAGAAATAGAAAGTGAGAACACACTTAAAGAAGATGCAACCCCAAATTTCCATCTTAGCAAAGGCAAACTCAGGGGACATTGAGGTGGAACAATTTGGCAGTTGCCCACCCAGGCCCTCTGAAGTGGTAATAATGGAAGTAACAAAGGAGATAAATGAGGCTCTAGAAAAAAAATAAAATCATAAATAATTTCTCAGATAACTACAGAGATGGTGAGCATAATGAAAGATATGCTTAGTGATTCTAGAGAAGACATAGATAAAAAATAGAAGAGTCAAGAAAATGATGGAAACTGAATGTTCAACATACAAAAGAAATGGAATCAATTAAACAGATATGCAAGAGATTAAAAACTCCATTGAAAGTATATGCACTAGAAGGGGCCAATGTGAGGACAGAATATCATATATAGAAGATGGGATTGTGGTTAGTGATCATGAAAAAAAAAGATTTCTTAAAAACTGGAAAGGGTGCGGAGCTAAAGATGGCAGATCAGTAAGCAGCAAAATATGGAGCCTCCCTGAGAGAAACAGCTCAAATGTCAGAATAAAACATCCTGGAGAAGACCAGACAAGGGAGATGGATCCTCTCCACCCAGGAAGAAACTAAAGGGAAAGGAGCTGGTCAAACTCATGGTTGCGGTGCTACCATTGGAGCTACTCAGATTCATGGCCACACCCCTCTCACTGGAGCCACTCAGACTCATCCTCGAGGTGCTCTCATTGCCCGGAGCTGCAGTCGAGCTGAAGTTGGGAGTTGGTGAGCCCAATGGAGAACAGAGCCAGCGTGGAGACCTCCACTAACCTGAGGTGAGTGCTTGGAATTTGATCCTCCCACAGGAAAGGGCGACCAACTGGATGACCTATTGGAATCAAGCAGGACAGACCTGAACAAGGAACAGCAGTGACTTCAGTTGGTTGCTCCCTGTCCAGAGCATATTGGTGGGCTCTGCTTGGGCTGGATCACACCCCTGGCCAGGACCCAATAGCCAGGGACAAAATTGTCCCTGAAGTCGTGCTGAACTGGTTCTGTCCCCGTGGCACACACTAACGTGGTGAAGGCCCCCACTAGTTGACTGGCTTGGAGGGAAGGGGCCAACCTACACTGCCCCTGCTTGTACCTCAGTGACCAACAGCAAACTGGAGAGGGCAGAAATCCCTAGCCAGTGTGCTTCAGAAGCACCATAACCAACAAGGAAAGGGGCTGGGACCTCCACCATATACTTGTATGGAAGAAACCAGAAACATGAAAAGAGAAAGAAATAAGAAAAAACCCCCAGATCCCAACCTTGGGAATATTGGTCCAGGAGAGGTAAATACAGAAGAGATTGAGGGAAGCAAACATGAAATATCAGACATGGCATCAGCTGACATAAAGAGATATCTTTGTGACATTATAGATGAGCTCAAAACTGAAATATTTATATGAGTAAATCAATATATAAGATTAATAAAAGAAATGCTAAGCACCTCTCAAGAAGACACAGGTGGAAGAATAGAGGAACAGAAAAAAAGGAGAGAAATGTTTGATGAAGAATATAAAAAAAACTAGAATACATGAAACAGATCCAAAGAGATTACCAGGAAATGAAAAACTCCATCAAAAGCTGGGAAAATTGCCTGACAGAAACTAGAGATAGACTAACAAAACTTGAAGACAGGTTTGCAATGTCTGACTGTGAAAGGAAAGAACTATTAAAAGTAACAAGGAAATAGGCAGTAACAATACAAAGCCTAGAAGACAACAAGAGGATCTATAACTTAAGAATAAAAAATGTGAGTGAAGAAGTGGGGGTAAGAACAAAGGAAATACAAAGGCTATTCACATAAATAATTAAGGAAAACTTCCCAAATATAGGAAAAGAAAATGATATTCAGATGTATGAGGCATACAGAACTCCAGCCAGCTACAACCCAAACAGAGCTACACCCACACATATAATAATCAAGATCCCAGAAATTCAATATAAGAACAGACTATTAAAAGCCATCAGAGAAAAGAAACAGATCACCTATAAAGGAAAACCCATCAAAATCACAACAGACTTCTCAACACAAACCATCAAATCAAGAAGAGCTTGGCTTGAAGTATTCCAACCCCTGAAAGAAAATAACCTCCAACCCAGATTGATGCACCCTGCAAAACTGTCTCTAGAAATTAATGGAGAAATAAGATGCTTCCATGACAAAGAGAAACTGGGGGAATTTGTGACCATCAATCCAACCCTACAAAAAATACTGAAGGACATTCTAGAGAGAGAGAGAAAAAAATACCAGGATTTCAGGAACAGTGGCAGAGAGGCCTCAGTGAACAGGGCAGACAGTGGAATGAAAGAGAAAAGTAGACAACCAATGGTAGAAAAATAGCATAGCAGAAATGAGGCAGAGAAGGTTGGCTATAATCTCTAACATAGATGGCCTTGATAAACTAACAAAAAGAAACACAGGCTGAGTAGATAAGGAGATAGGGTCCATTGAGATGCTCTGTATAGGAAGTATAATTAACCTGAAAGAGGGTTTATGGACCGAAAGTTAAATATGAGAAAACAGTGCTCTATATGACAGGGAACCAGAGAGAAATAGGGGCACCTCGACCAGCACCTGCATATAGGTTGGAAAGACATGATACTTTTGTGCAGTAGAGAACTATTCAGCTATAACAAAGGAAAATCTTGAGGCTTTTGTAGGTAAAGGAATACAACTTAAAATCAAGTCAAGGAGTGAGAAAGTTCAGAAACACTTAGGTAAATAGCAGGTTGCCCACCCCAATCTAAAAACTGAGGGAGTTAGTGGGATCCAAAATGTACAGTGCACCCTATGGGAGTGAAAAGGGAGGAACTATCTAAAAAAGGAAGGCAGAGGATATTGTTAACAGTGTATCAGGATTTAAAATCCACATTATTCTCACTGCTCTGTTTAGATGGATTATATTCTGTTCCAGTTTGTCTATTTTTACTAGAATTGAAGGCACAGACAGTTATCCCAAAAATAGCAGGATATATTACAATAATCATGCTTAATTTCCTATTAACTTATTCTGAAGCCCTGTATAACTTATACTGTCTTATGACTGATCTTACTTGAATCTAGTTTGTTAGATTGCTGTTTTGTGTTGAATGATTTTATTTAAATCTGTTATGATTGATAGTATCAAGTCTGAGAATAAAGAAAAACTACACTGAAGATGACAAGATTTACTAGGATACCCACTCTGGTTTGACTATTACCTGCTTTTGAAGTTTTACACTGTCTACAATGTTTTGTTTTTATTAATATTGTTAAGTACTGCTATATTCAACTATGCTATGCCTGATAATATTCAATTGTATTGAAGATAGCAAGAGACATCATAGTAACCATTGTAGATCACTTTGTATTGTGGTTTTATATGACTTTTTCATTTCATGTTTTTCTAGGAATGTTTTGTTTTGCCTTGCTTTGTTTTGTTTTTCCCTCTAATACAGAAAGGATAGATATATACATAGAGACTCATGCATGCCTAGAACTTCTAAACAGTTTATGAGAACTGATTATATAATGCACAATGAAATGAACAACTACTTTGAAGAAAAAGAGACACTATAGTACCCAGTACTGATTATGTAGTGTCATGATGTGAAATCCAGTAATACTACTATTATTTGTTCAGAGTGATTTTAGTCTGTTTGTTTTGTTTAATTTCAACATACGTGAAGGTATGGACAGCTATTTTGAAGAGAATGAGAGGCACTACGGCAGTCATTGTTGACTTCCTTATTGTATGGTCTTGAAGACCTAAAATGCCTTCACCATCCTGTTCTGATCAGTTTTAAACTATGTTGTTTTGTATGAATTCACTGTATGTGAAGATATGGGAAAGTATTTGAAAGAAAACAAGAGATAATGTGATAGATAGTGAAGATCTCTGGTTTTCTTGCTTTGAAATCTATGTCTCCTACATTGCTTTCTTATGTTCTACTTTGTTGTGTTTAATTTTACTCTCTTTAAAATAAAATTAAAAAAAACAGCAAAGGACCACAAAAATCAAACTAATATCTGCTAGATGATGCAAAGTAGAATAACATCAGATTTATTGGAGTCAATGAAAAAGCAGGAGAGGTACGAATGACATAGAAAAATTTGTTCATAGAAGTAATGGCAAATCTTCCCAAGCAGGGAAAAAGAATTTGTCATACACATAAGTTAGTCACGTAGAACTCCAGTTAGCTAAAAAAACTGATCAAAAATTCTAAACCAAAGCATAAAATTTTCAAGATTCCAGAAATTCAACACAAGCACAGAATATTAAAAGCTGTTAGAGAAAATAAATGAATCACCTATAAAGAAAAGCCCATCAGAATCACAGCAGACTTCTCAGTACAAACCCTCAAGCCAAGTAGAGCTTGGAATGAAGTATTTCAAGTCCTAAAAAAGGAAAAACCTCTAACCCAGACTGAAGTACCCTGCAAAACTATCTCTGAAAACTGATGGATAAATAAGATACTTCTATGATGGAGAACATGTGAGGAAATTCATGGCAACAAAATCAGCACTCCAAAATGTTCTGAAGCATATTTAAGAGATAACAAGGACTACAACTCCATGAACCCCAACATGATGAATCTACTAGGAAAGGCAAACTATTAAACAGAGGAGGAAGAAAAGGCACCTACAACAGGAAAATAACATGACAAGGATAAGTCAGTATGTATCAGTTATAGCCATCGATGTTAATGGTCTCCATTCACCAATCAAAAGAAATAGACTGGCAGAATGGATCAAGAAAGCAAGATCCAACAATATGCTGCATATGAGAAATACATTCAATTAAAAAATAAATTCATAGACTGAAAGTCAAAAGATGAAAAACAATACTCTATGTGAAAGAAACCTGGATGAAAGCCAGGGTATTTTACTTGCAGACAAAGTGAATTTCAAGCTAAGACTGAATAAGAGAGACAAGGAAGGTCACTATATCCTTGTTAAAGGAATAATCCAAAAGAAAGAGATAATGGTCATAAATACATATACAGCAGATATCAGTGTACCCAAGTACACAAAACAAATATTAATGGGCATGAAAAATCAAGTAAGTGCTAATACAATTACAAGAGCAGACCTTAACACCCCACTCTCACAAATGGATCAGCTAGACAAAAAAAATCAAAAATGAGATATCATAATTGAACCAAACTTTTAAATAAATGGACTTAGCAGATGTCTACAGTGTTTCACTCCACAACACCAAAATACACATTCTTCTCAGCTGCACATGGGAGACTCTCCAAAATAGACCATATACTAGCTATAGAACATGCTTAAGTAAATGTAAAGGAATTGAAATTATGCCATGCATATTATCAGATCACAGTGCAATGAAATTGGAAATCAATGTCAAAAGAAACCACAAGAACTTCCTAAACACATAGAAATTAATTAATGCCCTCATGAACAACCAATGGGTCACAGATGAAATGAAAGAAATTAGCCAGTTTTGACAGTTAAACCAAAATGCCAATTCAACATACCAGAACTTATGGGACACAATGAAAGCAGACCTATAAGGAAATTTACAGTGTTGAACTCTCATATCAGAAAAAGAGTGAACTCAAATAAATAACCTATTGTTGAACCTCAGATTTCTAGAAAAGGAAGAGCAAGTCAAGCCCAAAGCTCATATGAGGGAAGAAATTACAAAGATATGAACAGAAATTAATGCTATGCAGACTAATAAAACAATATAAAGAATAAATGAATAAAAGATTAATTGAAAGATTAAATAAAATTGGCAAACCTTTGGCCAACCTTATCAAAAGATGAGAAAAAAAGCCTCAAATCCATGCCATTAAGAATGAAAAGGGTGAAATGACAATAGATTCTTCAGAAATTCAGAAGATCATCAATACCTACTTCAAGAACCTACATTCTAATAAGATAGAAAACACAGGAGAAACAGACAGATTCCTAGAAAAAATACAAATTGCCCTACCTGAATCAAGAAGATATGAAAATTCTAAATAACCCAATATCAGTCAATGATATTGAAGATATATTTAAAAACCCCAAAACAAAGAAAAGCCCAGACATGATGCATTCACTGCTGAATTCTATAACACATTTAGAGAAGATCTAATGCTGCTACTTTTCAAACACTTTAATGAAATAAAAAGGAAATCAATACTCTCAAATTTATTCCTGGGAACAAGCATTATCTTGACATCAGAACCAGAGAAGGATACAACCAAAAAAGAGAGCTACAGGCCAATATCACTAACGACAGATGTAAGAATCTTCAATAAGATACTGGCAATCAGAATGCAGCAAGTCATTAAGAGGATTGTACATAATGACCAAGTAGAAGTCATCCCAGGGATGCAAGGATGGTTCAACATACACAAATCAATAAATACACTATACAGAGTAGATACGCTATACACTATAGAAATACACTATATCTACAGAGCCAAGGACAAAACCCACATGAATTCAGAAAGAACATTTGACAAAGTCCAATACCCATTCATGATAAGAATCCTGCAGAAAATTTGAAAAGATGATTTTTGTTTTAATCTGATAAAAGCCATCTATGACAAATCAACCTACTAAACCAACTAACATCATACTAAATGGACAAAATCTGAAAGCTGTCACTCTAAAATCAGGAACAAGACAAGTATGTCCACTGTCACCACTGTTATTCAATATAGTTCTGGAAACATTAACCAGAACAATTAGACAAGAGAAAGAAATAAAGAGAATAGGGATAGGAAAGGAAAAAATTAAATTACCATTATTTGTAGATAACATGATACCCTACATACAGGACCTCAAAAACGTTACCAAAGAACTTCTGGATTTAATAACCCAATTCAGTTGTCTAGCTGGATACAAAGTCAGCAATAAAACAATCAATAGCTATCCTGTCCAAAGTAACAAACTCACTGGGAGAGAAATTAGGGTAAAACACCTTTCACAATAGCATCCAAAAAATGAAATATATAGGAATCAATCTGATGAAGGAGGTCAAAGGCTACAGTATTTTGAAAAAGGAGACAAAAGAGGATATCAGAATATGGAACGATATCTGTTGTTCTTGGATAAGAAGAACTAATATAGTGACAACTGTCATGCTCCCAAAATTATTATATAGATTTATTGAAATCCTAATCAAAATTCCAATAGCATATCTACTGAGTTAGAGAAAACAACCATAAAGTTCATTTGTAATTAGACGATACCTAGAATAGCAAAAGGTGTTCTGAGCAACAAAGGCAAGGCAGGGGGCACTATAAGCCCTGACCTGAAATAATGCTACAAAGCTATTGTGGTAAAAACAGCATGGTGCTGGCAAAACAAAACAAAACAAAACAAAACAAAACAAAACAAGCCAAACAGATCCAAGGATCAATGGAACAGATTAGAAGATGCAGAAAGCTCCAGACATACTCATTGAACTTATCTTTGAAAAGTTCCATCACTGGAAGGAGGATAGCCTCTTTGGAAATGGTGCTGGAAAAATTGGCTTTCCATATGACAAAGATTAAAACTAGACCCATATCTTCATCATGCACTAACCTAAAATAGAAATGGATCAAAGATGTTAATGTTAAAACATTAAAACAGAAACATTAAATATGCTGGAAGGTAGAATAGACAAAACTCTTGAAGACATTGACATAGGCAAGGACACTGTGAATACAACCCTGACTGCTCAGGAACTAGCACAAAGAACCAACAACTGGGATCTCATCTTATTAAAAAGCTTTTGCACAAGAGAAACCACCAACAGAGTGAAAAGAAAATCCACAGTTTCTTTTTGCCAGCTGTTCCTCAGACAAAAGACTATGTCTAGAATATAAATAGAATTAAAAAAATAAAAAACCCAACCTCCCAATTTAAAGACTCAATAAAAAAATAGGCATTTGAAAAGAAAAGAATAGACACTTCTCAGATAAAGAAATAGAAATGGCAAATAAATATATGAAAAATTTTTAACTTCACTGGTCATTCAAGAGATACAAAAATAAAACAGTGTTGAGATTCCATCTCACTCCAGAATGACTGGCTATTATCAAGAAATCAACAAATGCTGATGGGGCTGTAGGTATAAGTAAATCCTTTTCCACTGTTGGTGGAGTGCAGACTGGTGCAACCATTGTGGAAATCAGTATGGAGATTCCTCAAAAATCTAGGATTGCAGGTCTCATTTAACCCAGTTATTCCCCTTCTGTGTATCTTCCTGAAAGAATTAGAAGCATCATACGACGGTGATATATGCACACCCATGTTTGTAGCAGCATAGTATGTAACAGTCAAATCTTGGAAACAGCCCAAATGTTCATCAACAAGTGAACGAATAAAGAAGATGTGTTTTTCTCCACACAATGGAATACCATTCTGCCACGAAGAAGGATAAGCTCAAGACATTTCTAGGTAAATGGATGAAATTTGAGACTATGTTCTTCAGTGAAATAAATCAGACACACATGGGTAAATATCACGTGGTTTCTGGTGTTAGAAACTGAAAGTATACAGAAGGATCAAAATGTACAAGAGATACTGAGAAATGGGAAGAAAATGTTCAGATGAGAAGGGAAGCAAATGGGGGGAACAAAAGAGGGGATAGGAAAAAAGAATAGAAGGAAAAATGGATAGAGAGCTTTTGCAAAAAGAGGGGAAGAGGAGTTGAAAGAAGAGGAAGGAAACAGGAAAAAAAGAAGCAACATATACCATATACAGATACAAATTCCCAATGAGTGTTATTAGGTGGATTTAAATTATACCAATATAATAAAAAGAAAAGAGAAAAAAATCAGGCTTATAAAAACATGATGGTATGTCCTTATCTATTTTATTCACATGGATCTGGTAACATGTTACTTCTGACTTTTTCCCAAAGTCAAAATGATCATGTTTTCGTTACTTTTTTCAATTCTGAGTACTTCATGCCCACAATTTAAAGGAGGAAAGATCTATTTTGGTTCAGTTTGTAGGAATTTTGGTCCATGGTCAGTTGGTTCCAAGGCAGAGTGGCATAGCAGAGGAGGCTCATGGCATGCCAAGCAGGAAGCAAGATCTATGGAGGAATGTGGAAGAGAGAAATCTAGGCCGTGCTCTCAGTGACCCACTTCTTCTGACTTTATCCTATCTTCTAAGAGCAAGTCAGTTAAATCACAATAATCCAATCACCATCTTCAAGCCCAACTTACGAGCACAGAAGGTGTTAGGAGGACATCTTGATATAAATTGTTATATTCTGCTCCTAGGCCCCAAAAAACTCATGCTCATCTCTATGCAAAATGTATTTAGTCCATCTCTATGAGTTGTCTGAGTCCTAACAGTACCAGTATTGCTGCAAAGTTCAAGTCCAAAAGCAAATTTTTAGCTCTGAGCCTGTTTTAGTTATTTTTCCCTTGTTGCTGAGACAAAATACCTGACACCCAAAGTTAAAGGAGGAAAGATTTATTTAGCTCACCATTTGTAGAGGTTTTAACCCATAATTGGCTCCAAGGCAAGGTGGCACATGGAAGAGGGGCAATAGATCATGGCAGCAGAAGAGAGAAAAATCAACAAGAAAGAAAGAGGAGACAAGACTCTTTCCATCACTGATACTTTATACAGGCTACCTGCCCTAGGCTAGGTATAGCGCTCACACCCTTAATCCAAACCAGAACTATGCCAAACCAATCAGTGGGCTGATTTACTAATCACATACACTTAATCCCAATGGGTTGGAGGATGAGAAAGGCCTATCTCTTCATTCTCTGACTTTCTTGCTCCTGGGACCCTATACTCGAGACATAGAAGGACTGGGGCCACTCATTCTGGGTCAGCCCAGTGCTCTGCTCCTGGAGAAACCAGTTCACCTGGGAGTCTGGCTTTCAGTTTGATGAATCGTGGCAGCCTTGCCTGGGGAATTTTTAGACTGAAAAAATAAAATTTGACAGATTCATACTGTGGTAGCAAACATAAGCAATGCAAGGTTGGTTTTTGAGATGACACATGGCTACAAATACCAAGTTGATCAAACCTGGAAAGTTCAGCTGGTGCAGAGAGCTAGAAGAGTAGATTCTGGCAGTTCTGGTCTGCACTGTTAGAAATGCATGTTCTTATGCCCCAGACCTGTGGAATCAAATAAAACCAGAATCCTCTGGCAACTCCAATACCCTCTAAGCTTGTGACATTTTGGTGTGAGTAAGTCTGGGTTCCTTTCCTGCTGTACTGTACACCTGACACTCTTCTGATTTCAAAAGTCCTACCTCACCTTCAGTGGTCATCTGGTCAACCCCAGGAGGGTGCCACTGGAACCTTTCCTCCTCAGGATGGCACATGTCTCATGTGGCACTGCTAGCACATGACCTCACACAGAGTGACTTCCCTGAACTGTATCTTATCTGTCTAATGCCCTGAGCACTTGTGATCATTATGATTATTTGCTGGCAGAAGCCTTGTCTCACTCATTCATCTCTGCTCGTGTCTGACAAGCAGCTTGGTGTAGAGTCAGTGAATGGATGTTTAATGTAAAGGAGAGAGAATGGGTAGAGAGAATATATAATCTAACAATTAAGACACATATAACAATTTTAAAAAACTGACTGCAGTCATCGTGTAATATTTTTCTGTAGAAAGAAAAACAAAATCTAGCCTTTCTCCCTTGTGAGAAGAAGCAGGAAGTAGCTACTTGGTCCTTAGATTGCATTCTCTCACACAGGTTGTGGATTTGGAAACTCAGTTCACCTCTCTTAGCCTCTTGTCAACAACTGTAATTGGGGTTCTTACCTCTCTGTGGCAGTTCTGAAGGTCAGCAATAACGTACAGTGGTATCAGGTACATACTAGGTGCTTACTAAATAGTGGCCAATGTTATTATTTACAAGTTAGAGTTTATTCATCATAGAGTTGAAAGCAATTAGTTTGATTTTCTTTAAAAGTAGGACTAAAGCTCTTTTAAAGCCCTCAATTTCCTCTTGGTTTTAAAAAAATGTGTTGATATTTCAAAATCAAAAACTTTCCATTATGTGCTGAAGGAAAGATTGTACTAGAATCTGTAACTGGAATCCAAGTTACCTATGAGTGCCTTTTGTAGCTTAAAATGATAGGCAAACACCGAGAGAGATGGAGAGGAGAGAGAGAGAGAGAGAGAGAGAGAGAGAGAGAGAGAGAGAGAGATTTTTGCAATGTAAATTTGCCTCATTTTTAGTAAGTCATTTCTAGTGAAGAAATTTTTCAGACATTTTGCACTTGTTCTCTCTGTTGACAATACTGACTATGACTCATGAAAGTGAAAACAAAATGACATTTATGTCTTTTCCTAAGAATTGTCCAATAAGAGAATGACTATGGGAGGTGCCTGCCTTGTGAAAACTCTCTGGGGAACTAGCAAGCTAAGTGAATAAAAGCAAGGGTCAGGCAGTAAGAGCTACGTAAACACTTTAGGGAACCTATCTTGGCATATACAAACAATTAAAAATATGTAACAAACCCTGAAAGAAGAGGAACCCCAGAAATTCTTCTGGCTTCCTCATTTCTGCTGTCTAATCCTCTCTGACACAGGACCGAACTGACCAAAGCATGTTGATGTCACTCTCTCTGAGAAATGCATATCTGGAACTGAAAGTCACAGTAAATAAGCAACTTGGTGGAGAACTGTTTCATGCAAAGTGGACATGTAACCACAGATGTCACATTGTCTACTTTCCAGTTTTACAGGTATGGAGAGAGCTGAACCGTAGAGACATGGCCAAAGACAGTTCTGCTTGGATTCTAAAGGTTTTAAAAGTCCCAGCTTGGGACTTTTTAAAAGCCTGGTCCTCCCCCAGCCCTGGTCCTTGCGTTCCTGAACTCTGCTGCTATTGTATCACGAATTCTCTTTTTTGCTTACTCTACCTCCAGCTGGCTTCTGAAAAGAATAAACAAGCTGTAAGGAGTGTTGTGTCAATACTCAATGTGTAGTTATGTTTTAACATTTAGAAGTAAGGTCAGTATTGAAGATACGGTCTCTTTATCTCTGTGTACAGCTAATACTGAGTTACACTAGGAGGTCTTTTAGAAGGAAGCTGGTTATTCAAATTATTCCCATTGGATGGCAACTGTTACTAAGAACTGAGAGAGAGGAAACAACACCATTCTTCAGTTTTCAATAATCAACGAAGCAGAACTATTTACTTTTGGGAAGGTATGGAAATCAGCATGTTGATGTCATTTTTTCCATACTTCAAGGATTTATATGCAGGCAAATGGTGAGGATGCTGTTTTCTCCTTTTATGATATTTCATACACCTACCTCGGGGCTGGGGGGCCAGGGTGGGAATAAGTGCTGTGATGGGGAGCAATTACCTGTAAGTTGCTGCTCTTTAATTCATTTGACATTATTTTTGCAAGAAACAATAGGACAAACCATACAATAGAGAAAATGTTTATTCTCAGTTAACTTTGACCACCTGCTACTCATTTCCTCCAATATTCTAAATAATACAGAGAGATAGGAAGACCAACGATGTGAGGCAAAATATATGAAAACTAACAATATTGCCTAAGTAACATTATCTTAAAATATAGTCATCACTGCCAAGAAAAAACTCAACTTTGTTAGGTCTCAGTTTTTCTATGATTCCATTGTATGCCAGTTGACTGTGGGTCAAATTCTATATGCCACCTTATTTTGAAAGATCTGTGAACTGAGTGTGGATTTTATATTTTTTTAAGTGGTTAAAGATAAAATCAAAAGAATAACATTTTATGACATATGTTAAGTATCTGAAAGTTAATCTTCAGCATCCACACATAAAGTTTCTGGGGCACAGCAAGGCCGTTTTCATTTGTGTATTTTCCGTGGTTGTTTGTCTACCAGCCTCTGCCACAAAATATCATCCAGCTCTTTTTGTGGCACCCATGTACTTTCAGCCCCATGGGGCTTGAAGGGCAGGGATTACATTTTTAGTATTAATGCCATTTTTGCCACATGTTACAAAAGTGGCAGGGAAAATATATTGTCCAGTGATTGAACTGTTGACAGCTAACTTTTGTGCATTTTGTTAGTTAGATTATAATATAATATAATATAATATAATATAATAATATAATATAAAATATAATATAATATAATATAATATAATATAATATAATATAATATAATGTAAGATATACTGGGCTGACCTTGCCCTTAGGTTTATACTGAACTGGAGACCCTGAACATGTGCGTATTCTAAATGAGTATACAGGTATACATAAATGTACTCTGAAGCTATACAAAAGAAACCTACACAAAGGAAAGTTCAAACTGAGTTCAAAAGCAGTCCTAAATCTCAGTGCTGGAACTTTGAGAAGCTTTGTGTCCTTCTGAGTCTTGAATTGTAAAATTGGGGCTATAATATACCTTTTTGGGTGCATTCAGATATGAGGATAAAGTTAAGATGATGAATGTAAAGTTTCTAGTCTGGGGCTAGGTATGTGAGATGCGTTAAATAATGGGAGCCCTCATGGACTAAGTGTTCAGTGATGGTGGTGAGAGCACCCTAATGAGAAGAGGGGTGGAGAGGACCCAAGTGTATGAGCGGAACAGTGAGTAGGGCTGGAGGAGAAGGATAGTGGACTGGGCCAAGTGACCCAGTTTTGGATCTGTGAGGGAAGGCAGGAATCAAAGGTGTTTGGAACAAGCAGAGGAGAATAGGCCAGCACAGCAAAGCAGGAGTGGAGAGGTGCTGTGAGAAGGACCAGAAATATAAAACCTGTGCACCTTTGCTTTCAGAGGTTTGGCCATCATGCGAAAATAACAGAGATCTACTAAACGTTTTTCAGTTGGAACTGATGGGTGCAAAATTCTATTTAGCAAATTTCCCTTTCCATGGTCATACTCTGTGTGGGCTTTTAGCTTCTTCACAACTCTCACTTTCATTGCCTGGGCGCATTTGGATAGGTGTTGGCACTGTTACAATTTGTGAAACTATTTGAGGATCACATGAATAGCTGTGCTTTCCCAGAAACTCCTGCACCAAAGTCATTTCACAAGTGTGCCTTCTGGAGACGGCAATCACCTAGCTCTGGGTTGTGTGTGAAGTTTAGAAAGAAAAAATGCAACCTTTAGGCTTGTCTGCAAAATTTTTAAGCAGAGTAAAATAAATTTTGTCAACAACAATGTCATGTGCAAGTGACTGTGCTCTGAGGGATCCAGAGCTTGCTGATTTTTGAGGTCTGTTTGTGACACCTATCATAGCATGTATATTACTTTACAAAAATTCCAGGATGCTAAAAATATTCCTCAGTCTAGCCTAACTGCAGGCTGTCAGAATGTAATATTCTGATTTATTATACTTCCTGCTGATATTTGGACATTTTCATAAGTATAAGGTTTACAATTATTTTGTTTTTCTTCATAAAAGTCAGTCATAGATAAAGAAGGCTTGGGAAGAGCTGCCTCAAGACAGGATTTGTGTTGTACCGTGCTGTCCCTCAGTTGTCCTGGGTAAACATTTGGCCTGAGATGATTTTGAGCTCAGGCTATCTCACACGGGGATGAATGGGGTGAGTCCCACTTCTCACGATAGCGATTCTTCTTTGTGACCTAGATGGTGTCCTTATGTTTGTTGAGTATAGCTGGTGTCACAGTTTGTCACAGAAAGTCTGAGCCACAAGACAACTCTGGGATATGTTTCTTCGTCACCTCATTTTACAAAGACCTTTAGGATTTTCAACCTAAAACTAAAAAGTGGCACCGTTATGAGAATTAGACCTTGTGATTCATAGAAAATTCATATCTTAACCACATGCTGCTGGCACTCTTCTAAACACTCGAGTCTCACTTGTACTAATTTCCATTCAAATTGTATATGAGACAGAAAATAATGAAGTATGTCCAGAGGTTAGTCTGTAGTGCATCTGAGCCATACTGCTATTTCTTTCCCAATAAATTCTCTTAATATGTAATGTTATATGTTTGAATAAATAGCATTATAATGTCAACTTTCTACTTTTTGTGGTTATTTTCTCTTACTGGCAAGTTTCGAGTGATTTGATAAGTAGTCAGGACCCATGGAGAACATCTCAACATGGGCGCAAAGCTGGGCAGGGTGCAGAATCACCCGACATCAGAGTGCAGCACAGAATTGTGAGCCTGGGAGCACAAATCACCTATATAGTTTATCAATTCTTTTTATCCCTGCTCAGTTGAATCTAGCTTTAGGGTGCCCCAGGCAAAAAAAAAAAAAAAAAAAAAAAAAAGGAAAATAAAAGAATGAATGTAATTTGAGTCAAAATAAAGACTAACATCCCATTATTCCCACATCTGGGACCAGGCTCCAACTTAATACACAGGTTAGAAGGTAAAAAAGGTTTCCTCAGAGCAGCTCTGCTCCAGACAGATCCTAACACAAAGGAAGGTGGGTCATGTTGTGGACAGCTATTCTAGACGTGCAACTGCAGGATAAATGAATGAACGCCCAGCACAAAACACATAGGAGACACTATTTCCTTCCACAAAACACCAAGTGAAGTTTTGAGAAATATACCCAAAGATCAAGCAAACAATGAAACCAACCTGACAAACTCTGAAACTGCTCACCTCCGAGACTGAGCCACCTTGTTAGCTGATCAGTTTTATGTGTGAAGTGTTTGTCTGTCCAGTGCTCCCCAGTAGGGATGGTGTCGTATGTCTGGCTCATTGCTGACACTCTACAAATAGTTCTAATCCTTATCATATGACCTGATTGAAGGCCTGCACAGGAAACTAACAGACAGGGTTCCATCTGTTCTGCCTGCCTGTAGGGCATTTCTCCTTAGGTGGACAACTTAAACCTACCTGGGAAAGGGCCAGCTTCCCAGCTCTTCCTTTCTTGCCTATTACCTTCCCTACACATAAACATGGGACCATGTGACCACGTACAGATGTGACCTCTTGGTCTGCTTCCTTGTCAAGATTGCATACAAATGCCTATTCTTTCCCTCTAGATAATGAACTCCTTGTGCCTAGAGACTGTACCATTTATACATTAGGAACTTCTACTGGGGGCACTTCACAGAATGTGCCTTAACCTTATTTAGCTCTAAGAACCCAGGAATTACTTGCTAGCAAGAACTGCACCATGACTCCCAAACTTAAAGGACACGTGTCATTAACACAATCAGCACAATAAGACCTGCTCTAAAGAGAAGTCTGTGTCCTATACCCCAAATCAGTGAGCTGAAAGGACCCTAAGCCCTGGATACCTTCAGACACTCCTTCTGTCCTTTCCTGCTGCCTGGGACCTCTGGCCTCTGATATTCACATAATGAAAGTCCATCAATGAGTATTTGGCAGACACCCACATAGAACAAGGAACAAAAAGAAAGTTAGGCAGCTCCATTCTTACAAAAGTTGAAATCCAAGCAAATGAAGAATTTGCACATGCAGAGATAATACATGATGAGTATTAACATATAATGTAATAGGTGCAAGTTTAGTGGTGTGAGGAAGGGGGAGAAGTCTGGGTGATGCAGGGCTGCAGTCTACATTTCCTGAGTGACCCAGGCTCCTTGGACTTTGACTCCTGTGTCCAATCCTGTAGTTCAGGTAGGGCACACTTAAAGGCTTACCTCCTCTAAGATGCAGCAGGCTTACCAGACTGCCTAATTATATTCTAGATTGGTGAAGCTAATTTTTGACTGTGGGTTCTTTTCAGCTGAGAGATTGAAGTGGGAAAGGAACTTGGCTTATTCTTGAGGCCTTGGCTTGCCTGGCACTATTGTTTTAGGATTCTATGGATCCTGGTACTTAACTCCATAAGCTTTTAGTTGGTAATTTATGGTTCCTTTGGAGCAGACTTCTGGGTATCCTGCCCAGGTGACCTCCTCACATCTGCTGTGCTGTGGTTGGTAATCACAGCTGTTTCCTGGGGTCCTGTTACAGGTTGGTGCCAACTCTGGGCTGAATCTCAGACTCCAGAGTTTTGCTTGGGTCGAGCATAAACAAGCTTCTGTCCAGGACCCACCTCGTCCAGCTCCTAGGGAACTTGGCCTCCAGGTTACAACAGTGAGCTCCCAGGAGTGTTATTTCAGGTGAAGTAGGCTATTACCCACATAATATCAGTCTTGTAACTAAACGCTTGAAATCACACAGTGCCTTTTGCAAACTAAGGCTCCAATCTCAGTGTCCACAATGCTTTCATGAATTCATCTACTCTTCTTGCAAGGCTGAAGTCTGAATTTCACTGATGTATGTCTGTCTCTGTCCTGCAGGAGGAGCCCTGTGTCTCGCTGGATTCAGCTGGATATGTAGGAAAGGAAAGGAGAATGTGGAGTACCCATTGGTGGTGCTGGAGAGCAGAGGAAAACTCTCTAGGATGTGGTAGTGGGTGGGCTTGAGTTTCTGGAGGAAGTAGGAACAGATAAAGACTTACAGTAAAGTGAGCTTGGTTTGGGTGGTATTTATTCTGAGATAGCTGTATCTGTCTCAATTATCACTTAAGGTCAGGATCAGTGTCTTGCAGACAGAGGGAGAAAGATCAGTGGAAAAGACAGCTTTTTGTGGTCCCCACATGGTAGTCCAGCCATACCGTGTGCATAAGACTGCATGGTCTTTAACAAATCTGTATAACAGACATGAGCAATGGAGACTGTACCAGAGTACCCACCTGCAGCATGATCATTTAGAGCCACTGGAGGCCATTTCTAGCATCAGGCCACAGTAGTTCCTTCTGTTTTCTGCAAGCACCCAAGACTGCCGCTGAGCAATTCAGTGTTTCACCCACTCAACAATACTTGCCTAGAAACTACTTTAGAGATTTGAATTTTGTATTTTTTCACAGTGTATATAAGACATAGGAGCAGAGGTGCTTTGGGTATGGGAGTGGGCTTTTGCTGCGTTTCATTTTTCTCTCTTGCTCGTTGGTGAATACAAGACAGAGGACTGCAGATCCCTTAGGAAATGACACTGATGAACCTGATGCCCTGTGGCTTCTGGAAGCCGGGAACTTTGCCAGCTACATAATCAATCTAAGGTGATCTTGGAAGACAAGATGGAAGATAAAATAGCAGCAGCACATTTTCTCTGGGTTCCAAGGACGTGGCTATAGACAACTATAATATGGTGCATTTCTCTGAGTGTAGTCCCAAGTTTTTTCATCATGTACCTGCAGGTGACTTTCGCTATCACTTAGAAAATGCCCTTCTCCTAGTGGGTATGTTCCTACATCTTACCACTGGATTCAGGTGTGCAAAACAATAATATGTGCCCAAAGAAGTTTGGCTTTATAGATATAAGCTTTACTGCCTTCAGTGCAGTCTTGATTTAAAAATAATCCTATCCAGACTTGGCGTCAGGGTCCAGACTTCACCTTCTCTTTCTGTCTTTTATAATTCCACTTAGTCTTCAGCAATATCCCTCCATGCTTTGGGTGTCTGATCAGAGTTTTGGGGTTTGAGCTCTGATTTAGAAATGATGGCTGTCTCAGGAAACATGCCCCCTCTGAGAATGACCTTGAGGGAAGCCTAGGGATGCAGCCCAGTGCCACAGTAAAGAGCGTGGCACTGACTCAGACACATGTAACCTTGACACACTCATGGGATGTTAGGGATGATAGAGAACTTAGAAGAATTTGTGGAAAATGTTCACTTTTCCTATATAGAATGTGGTTAGTGTTATCTATTTTATCAGTGTATGCACCATCCTATATCAGTGTGAGTAATAAATCCTAGGTGCATAATAATTTGTATTTACTCTTTTTTACTAGGCACTATTTTAAAAAGAATAGCTGTTTTATGCATCCTATGTAAGTGAATTTCCTTGTGTGTGATGAACAAGTATATTGGTTATATATATGAAGGAACATTCAGCAATATCATTTCTTACTTCTTAAAGTACTTCTACATTCATTACCTAAGTTAAAAATAAATGTAAGGATGTGATTTGAATATTGTCTGGCATCGTATGCTATTGCATTTCTTCTGAATCTTTGCTCTCTTGTTCCTTCCCTCCACTAGAATTCTGGTCTGCAGAGGCATTTAAAACAGTTCCCAGACTCCACCCACCACTAGTTCTACTTCTGGGCAAGTTTTAAACCACTGACCCTCCATCATCCCCATCTGTGAGATGGGGACAATAGGAGAAGCTTCCTGACATGACCATTGGGAGAACTAAGTCAAGCCCTCCTTGGAATGCCTTGGAGAACATCCTTACTCTGCACCAGGCCAGCTCTGGGCATAGGGGATGGAGGGGTACCAGCCTCAGTCTCCATGCTCGAGGAACTGACATGAAATGCCTTTTCTTTGGAAGTCCTTTTTCTTTCTGCAACAGGTTAGGCTTTGAATACAGAAGTTTTGATCATGTCACTGCTTTACTGAAAAGTTGTTCGAGGTTTTTCTTGTCTGTCTCCTAGGCAAGCCCCTCAATCCTGCTGCCAGGTGTGTTATTCAATGTCTTCTCTGGCACTTAGGGTAGAATGTCAACTTGATTGACTTTGAGATCCACCCAGGGGATTGGTGGGGCACAATTCTGGATATGTCTGGGTGGGCCATGAAGACATAACTTTGGGCACTATACAGGGCCCTGATCCTTTCTTCTATGGCCCTGTTGCCCTGCCTTGCTTCTTGGCCACCATGAACTAAGCATCATTGTTCCACCAGGCCCTTCCACCATGATGTTCCTGCCTTGGAACCAGCTGACTATAGTCTTAATTCCCGGAAACTGTGAAGAAAATTAAAATTCTTCTCTTACTGCATGTATGTTTAAGTGTGTAGGATTGATAACCATATTACTAAGTTTTTGTTGGATCATTGAACAGAACTGTTTGCAGTCTCACTGTTTGTCATGGAAGTATCTTATTTCTCCATCCATTTTGAAGGACAGTTTTGCAGGGTATGTCAGTCTGGGTTGGAAGTGGTTTTCCTTTAGGATCTGAAAGACTTCACTCCATGCTCTTCTTGATTTCATTGTTTGTGTTGAGAAGTCTGCCGTGATTCTGATAGGTTTTCCTTTATAGGTGATCTCTCTTTTCTCT
>PVJX010006055.1:0-80610 GCA_004027295.1 Dolichotis patagonum | reverse complement strand
ACAAGCCTGGTGCTGGTATGGAGAGAAAATGCTGGCATGTAAATGGGCTTAGTAACATCGGGGTGAGCACTACATGTTTCAATTCAATCATCTTGGCAGGTCAAGTGAACCCCTAAAATGACACCCACTCTGTCCTTGAATGAAATGCCACCAACGTGAGACCTGTATTTTCTCTTCCTGAGGCCTGCTCCATACAGACCTAGGAGCAGGTGAGGCAAGAAAGGCTGAAAACAAGTGAACAATGAGACTGTTAGCACCATCATGACAAAGAATCAAAAACAAATTAAAACAAACCAATCCTAGGACCCACCCTCTGTAAACGCTAATTACTTCTAAGCAGGTTCTTATTGCCAGACTGTAACACTAAACACTGCAGGGAGGGAGGCAAGGCATCAAGTTAAAACAGTTTTTATCCCGCTCTTTCCACGAGATGTGTTTGCTCCTTCCCTTTGCCCTGGGCATCGACAGTGCAATTCTCCAAGTAAAGCATGAGACCAAAAGATTGATTATACTATCTCAAGGGATCAATTCTCTCTCAAAATACCTCTTGCTTTTTAGATTTTACAAGATCTATGGAGAGTCTCCAGCCAGAACAGTAACTGACAACATTCTCTTATTAGGACGCCACCGAGAAAACCAAAGAGACGGGTTTTCTTGACTTTCAGCGGCCCATGGAAGCCACTGCTTCAATACTTGTTTTTATTCTGTTCATTTCACAGTTAATATTTAATAAAACTCTGAGCCCTATATATCATATAATAGGGAGGTGAAGTCCAAAATGATCTAATCCATTCAGAATCCAACAAGTACACAATGGTCAATAATACAAACCAACAATATAGAGAATGGACAGTGTTCTATGGGGTCCCAGAAATCATTCATTCCAACAAGAAGAAGAGGGAGAGGATAAACAGGTAAGAAAGCTTTTGCAGTAAAGCAGCTTTGAACCTGAGCTTTGACAAGCAAAAGCAGAGGCAAAAGACACTGAGGGCAAGGAGAAAAGCTCACTGGAAAATAGAGCTCCAAGTCCATGCGCTGTATTCGTGACATGGCAATGTGGGAGAGAATGAAGAGCTTAGGGTGCGCACAAAGGTCACTGATCCTTGAGGATAGCCAGACAGAGACGAGGTGTAAGGAACTCTGGTGGTCATGCGGCAGGAGGGGGCTAACCATCCAGGTGACAGATGAAGCGGAAGGGAGGTAAGATTCCCAGAGGAGCAGAGAGGAGGTCCATTCCTCCCTGGTAGCTCTGGGCATCATCTGGTTACCAAAACCATTTTTTAATCTAGTTGAAAACATTACCTGTATCTTCACCAAATTTTCTCACCACTATTTACCAGATGATGACAACAAAATAGAATCCTACAGAGCAAGGAAAAAAGCAAGAGGAGATCCATCCTATGGAAATTTTACTGAATTTCCCTCATAAGAACACCTTGTTTAACCACAGAAAACTATCAAATGAGAAGACTGCAGGGGTAAATCTACAAACTTTATTCAAATTTCATAAGTTCCCTCTCCCTCTCCCTCCCTCTCTCTTCCTATCCTCTCCTCTCCCTCTGTGTATCTGTGTGTATGTGCACTCATGTAATTTTTTCCTATGGTAAAATATACATAGCATAAAATATGCCTTTTAAAACATTTTAAGTAGATAGTTCAGAGGCACTCAGCAGAGTCACGCTGTTATGCAAACTACCACCAGCCACCCACAGAACTCCAGCCATCTTGCAAAACTGGAATTCTGCACCCACCTCTCCCTCCTCCCAGCCCCTGGAAGCCAGTGCTCCCTGTCTCTCAAGTGCACATGCCCCAAGCACCTTGTATCTGTGGAATCACATGGAATCTGTCTTTTGGTGATGGCCTTGGGTTTCATTCACATTTCCCTGTATGTCAGTGTCACATTCATTTTTAAGACGGAGTACTATGCTATCCTATGCAGGTATATATCACATTTTGTTCAATGGACATTTGTTTGGTTTCCACCTTTATGCCATTGTGAGTAGAGCTGCTAAGAACATGAGCAGTAACAGATTTCTTTTTGAGATCCTGTTTTCCATTCTTTGGAGGCAGAATTGCAGGATCATACAACAACTACTTTTAATTCCTGATGGATCTTCATACCACTTTCCATACACCTTAAACTGTTTTAAAGTGTAGCAAAGCATAAGTGCAAGGCAGGAGAGTTCCAATTCCCCAACATCCTCATCAACACTTGTTATTTCTTCAAAACTGTTGTGACTGCCATCCTAATGGTATGAGGCAGCATGTCACTATAATTTTGACTTGCGTTTTCACTAACGATTAGTCACGCTGAACAGCTCCGCACTGCAATTTTATAACTTGTTTAGAATCATGTAGCAATGGCTACAACCAAGATACAGAACAGTTCCATCACCACAAGCCTCTCACTCCCTGCTCCTTCATAACACACATTATTCCCCTTTCTAAATCCCTTGCAACCACTAGTCTGTTCTCCTCTCTACAATATCATTATTTCAAAACTGCTACATTAATAGGAATAAACGGTATCTCATGTTTCCATAATGACTTTTTTCACTCAGCATAATTCTCTGGAGATCTAGACAAATAACTGCTTGTATCAATACTTTTCCCCTTTTACTGCTGTATAGTATTCCACAGTAGAGATGTATCAGTTATCCAACTATTCATCAACTACAAGACATCTGTGTAGGTTATTTGCTTTTCTACTATGACTAAGGCTGTGATCAACAGTTTGTAGAAGTTTATGTGTAAACATACATTTCATTTTCCCAGGATAAATATCTAATAATGCAATTTCTGCATCATGTAAGTATACATTTAGTATTTTTAAAAGTGATGTGTAGCATTTCTTTTATTACTGTAGGTTTGGAATAATGAATAAAATTGTTTTACAGTAGTGGCACATACACATATCCGGTTTGGATCCATGTTGCTTCCTCTTCCCTTCCTCACCCTTCTGTCTACCCCTAACCCCAGCTTTGCTTCCCCTCTCCACAGCTGATGTCCCCATTTCCTATCATCTTTATTTTATTTTGCTCCTTATTTATATTCTGGGTTTCTCATATAAGAGAAATCATGTGGAAAATTGTAAAACTGAACTCCCAAGTGGCTGCACTATTTTACATTTCCACCAGACACAGCCCAGTGATCTGTGTTTTCTGCATTCTCAGCAGCATTTGGTATTGCCACAATTTTTATTTTAACCATTCCAATTTGTAATGATATTTTACTGTGGTTTCAGTGTTCATTTCCCTAGTAGTTAAAGATTTGAACTTTTTTTCAAGTCTTATTTGCCATATATCTTAAAAGGTATCGACACAGGTATCATTCAGGGAAATGTGTAAAAAGTCTACCTATATCTTTGACCACTTTTCAGCTGGACTGTTTTGTGACTTTTTGAAAGTTATTTCTATGTTCCATATAATGTCCATTTTTGGTTATGGAGATTATAAATATTTTCTCCCAATCTATGGATTGCCTCTTCAGCTTTTCAGGAGGATCTTTTTCAGAACAAAAGAATTTTATTATGGCTTGTATTTTTATTTTCTTACAATGTCTTTCAAAAAGCGTAAGTTTTTAATTTTGGTAAGATCTAATTATGGTTTCTTTTATGTGCCATGCATTTGATGACATATTTATGGAACCTTTACTCAACCAAGGTCCCACACTGTCTTAGTTACTTTTCCCTCTTAGCTGAGAGAAAATACCTGTCAAAGGAGGAAAGGTTTATTCAGCTCATAGTTTGTGGAGGTTTTAATCCATAATCAGCTGGCTCAAAGGTATAGTGGCATGGCAGACAGGCAACAGTTCATGGTGGCAGAAGACAGCAAAACCAACACGAGCAAATGAAGAAGCAAGCCTCTTTCCCTCCCTTACATCGAAGGCAGGCTACCTTCTCTAGGGCAGGAACAGCACTTATACCCCTAATCCCAGCACTAGACAATGAACCAATCACAAACTCTAGATTCAGTTACTTCCAAAAAGCCTGCTCCCCGTGACCACACGAGATTTGGGGGGGGGGGGACATCCAGACACAAACCATAACACACATTAACAAATTTCTAGGCATTAAGAATTTTTAATTCTTACATTTATGTGCACAATTAAAGATGTGACATTTTCAGTGTATGAGTACTTTATTTTGCATATGGGTATCCAATTGTCTCAGATATCATTTATTGAAAACATTACCCTTTCTCCATTAAAATATTTCAACATCTTTGTTTAAAAACAAGTAACTATAAATGTGTTGGCTTATTTCTGAATTTTTTGTTCTGTTTCATTGATCTTGATATCTCTCTACAGGCCAGAGTCATACTCAGTAATGTAAGTCCTTAGACCACATTCTTTCCAAAATTCTCCTAGCTCTTCTAAATCATTTTTATTTCCATAGGCACTTTATACATGCATACATAATTCATCAAAATGACTTAATCCTAATAAAAAATATAGTGGAGCCTCAGTATCTGAGAGGACTGGTTCCAGGATCACCTGAGGATACCCAAATCTGCCAATGTGTAAGCCCTTAAATAAAACAATGTAATATTTGCATACAGCCCATGCATATCCTCCTATGTACTTTAAATCATCTATAAATGAATATAATGTAATCTAATACCAAATACAATGTAAAAGTTGCGTAAATAAGTTATTGTATTTGTACTATACTGTTTAGAGAACTGAATTATGCATGATCAGCACAGACTAGTTTTTTCAATTATTTCTGATCTACTGAAAGTTGAAGCCACAGACGCACAATCCACAGCTTTTGGGGGACCAGTGTTATGCTCAGCATTGTCTATTCTAGGCCTCCATCTTTTAGCAGGTTTTTCTCAACAATAAACTATGTTACACTTTTAACCATGGGTGAATAAGTCATCTTTCTCTCCTTCAGCTGTCTACCTCACTTTTCAAATCACAGAAAGGGCTGAAACTTACTAAAAATGATCACACCCCACAATCAAAGAGAAAAATCTATACTCAGAAAAATGAAGTCTCAACTAAAGTGCTAAACTAAACTAAACTATTATCTGATTATCACTGAGTAGTGTGACCAATGGTGACCAGGTTTTTTTTCCTTTTTACTTATATTCCCAAATTTCCCAAGTTACGCATGTGTGACATTAAGACTTATTCTTCCTTTTAAAAACCACACAGATCTTAAATGTTTAATTTTAATTTCTTTCTAACCTTTGTGGTTGGGGTATAAATGCAATGTTCCCATCTAAGTTGTCAACATGAATATGTCAGGATATTTACCAGGAGCCTACGACTTTGCTTTTTCACCTGATAAAATCCAAGGTAGAATAACAAACCCTATTCAGTTTACTTTATTAACTTGCTGTTGTGTTTCATAAATAGTTGAGAATCAACTTTGCTACATTTAGTCTAATTTTGATAAAATATATTTTATTTTCTCTTCATTAGCTTCAAGTAATAATAGGAAACAATAACCAGTAGTTAAGGAAGAAAATGAGAGTTCATTTCACCCATAGTAATGTGTTTTTCTATATTTTTCAGAGTCAGTATGTTCTGAGTTAAGCATTATGAACACTGATTTTTCCTTAAATCATATTATTAATAAAAAACATATGAGTCAAAACAGAAAGACTGAATGCTGGTGAAATAAAACATAAGCAGTTGACTAAAGCTATAATGTGTTGGTAAAGAGTTTCAAGTACTGAATTTGTCTTTTCTCAATAGATCAGACCCTTGCTGGCTTGATTTCTTTGCTGCAAACTAATGATCAATCACTTCAAATATTATCAGTGTAAATATCCTCAGCTTCTTGTTTCTTAGTCTCCTTATCTGAGATAATTCATCTACCCCTGTTTTTAACTGGTCAGATAAGTGCTTACCCTGTAAACCATTTAACTATGCCATCAGGCATAGTATCAATGTTTGGGCACCAGATACTAAAAGGAAATTCCTCCACTTCATTTGAGAGAGTCCTTTTTCTCCTCAGTATGCAATCTCTACTGTTTTGATGAAGAACACTGAAAACTGTCTTAAAGCACACAGAATACGCCTGACCCAAAAGAAACTCACTTTTATCAAATCTTCAGCAAGGACACTTCACAAATGTTTTCAAACAAGGATGGCCCATAGAGCAAGTTTTCAATGTCAACATTTTCTATCATTTGTACGTAAAACAATAGGCCAGGAAAAGTCTCCTGGCAATCATGGAAATACATTCTATAAGAAGTAAAATGAGATCCCCAGACCTTGTTCTACTCTTGACACTCTGGCTTTAGATTCAGGTTCTAAACTGTGAACATCCCAGTTGGAACTAACAAGACAAAGGTTTAGATAGTGCATTAGCCCACTTTCTGTTGCTATCACAAAATAACTGAAGCTGTATAATTTAAAGAACACAGGTTTATGCAGCTCACAGTTTGGAAGGTTGAGAATGCAAACACAATGGGAGCAAGAGCTCCCCTGGCTACATTACATCACAGCAAATGTCATCATGACAGGAGCGACCACATGATAAGACAGAGAGCCACAAAGTAAGGCAGGACCCCAGTCTTGCTCTGTTATAACAGTCATCCTCACAGGAACTGAGGTCCCATGAAAACTACCCTAACCCCCTCCCACTGTATAGTTCAGACTGGCCTTGAACTCACTTACGTAGCCCAGCCTGAACTCAAACTCAAAGCAATCCTCCAGCCTCAGTCTCCTGAGTGCTGGGATTAAAGGCGTGTGCCATCACACCTGGCAACTAGAGGCTATTTAAATAAGTGTTTTTCACTGCATTTAAAGACAGTCATAAGTAATGAATAAATGTATAAATGTTCATCTCTCAGGAAACAAAAGTAACAACTGAACTTGATAAATGAAACCAGAAAACACAAGAGCACATTAATAAATATTCACAGGCAATTTAGAGGAGTGTTCCTCCATCTTGAACTGGGACTGAGTAGGGAATCTATACACTAATGCTCAGAAAACAATGGTCAAGAAGAAAGGCAGAGACCAGGGGGAAAGATTAAAAGTACTGAACTCTCCTCAGAATGAGTCAGATTTTTGTGTTAGCTAAACCACTTAAATAATAGCACTCCAAAATGGCACTGTGCAGGCATCCACAGAACGTGGTCCTTTGTGGCACTGTGACATATTCAAGTCTCCTGATTGGGGCAGGGGCAGGCCTGGGAATTAACCCCAGGGCCTTATACATGCTAGACAAACGTTCTTCCACTGAGCTACATTTCCAGCTCCAACTCTTATCAATTTTTAAATGTACAAAAATTAACAGGTTTTAATAAACAAAACAAGTCATGAATAAAAAATTTTACATTAACATAGCAAGCTTACAAAATTATCACTTTAATACTTGCAAATACTTTTAATAAGAATAATCCTTTCTTATTGGTATATCCTTAATACCAGTGAACAGAAAATTATTTTTTAACTTAAAAAATGTAATTTTATCTTCCTTACTCCAAAGTACTGAAGTAAATATCCACGTTCTTAAGTGGCACCAGCACAGGCACAGGGCAAGACGGCCAGTGTTAGCAAGTCCTCCTTGTGATGGTCTGGCCTCCCTGCTAACTGCTGCCCCTGGGTCCCTCCACAGATCCTGGCAGAGAACTGGGGCACTGAAGTCCTGCCGTTTAACCCTTCAGGCTTTATTTCCTAGATACTCTGAGGCCTCAAGAATAGGTTTATGAAACACTGAGCTTCAGGTTCCATAGATATATTGGTAAATTAAGAATTCTGAAGCAGAATATTTTTTAAGCATTTGTGGGTTTTTATGAGTTATATTTTTGTATATTTAACTGCTATTTTAAATATGAATGCTTTTTTTTACTAATCACCCATTTAAAAATAAAATATGCATGTAACTGACTCAAACACATCTAAATAAAAAGCAGATTTTGGGGGGTTGGGGAAATTCAGCTGAATAATTTCCTCCTTGGAAAGAAGCTAAAATCCACTATCAATCCTGTATTTATTTTTTTTTCCTTTCCACAATAGCCCAGATGAAGTTAATCCTTTATAAAATAAACATTAACATGAATACAGAGCACTCACAGCCAGGCTTACTACAACAGCAACCTAAGGCATGCTCAGGCTCACAATCAAACAAAATGAATCCATTTAATTTAATCTAAGTCTGGAGCTCCTCTAGCCAAGAACAAATAACATCTACGGTATTCATTTATTCATTCACTTAATACATTTGACTTAAGTGTCACAAGCACTATGTGAGTAGGTGGTGGTAAATTAGACCCTGCCTTAGTAAAACACTGTCTTGAGAGGGAAGCAACAAAATAACTATATATAATGTGAATTGCAAACTTGGTGCTGTAGTTTGGTCTTGAATGTCACCAAAGCCCTGTGTGTTCAACACCTGATCTCCAGCATGGCACTGCTGGGAGATGGTGGAACCTTTAGGAGGTGAGGCCTAGTGGGAGGTCTCCAGGTCACTGGAGACATGTCCTCAAGGGAGATTTTGGGGTCCTGATCTCCTCTTTGTTTTCGCTTCTTGGCTAGGAAGTGAGTGGTTCTACTCTGCAACACATTCCCACCATGCAATGCTGCCTAACCCCAGGGCAAAGCAAAGGGGCCAATTGATGATTGTGGAATGGAACCTCCATAACAGTGAGCAAAAATCAACCACCTCTCTTTACAAGCTAATGGCCTCAGGTATTTTGTGGTCCTGATAGAAAGCTAGCTAATACACATAGTAAGAATGTCAGTGAAAGAACGATCTCAAGATAACTGATACCAAATATGGCTCCTCATTTTAAATTCACTAAAAATTTTCATAAAATATAAATAAGAAGAATTTATATGATACACAATTTCAAGACTGTGTGAAATGATCCATGATTTCTCATAGTCTTGCTCTTGTGTAGTTCCACACCACAGTGAACCAAGGTGGGCCCTGTGTGACTAATGATGGATGCAAATAACTGTCTGTGACTTCTGATGCTAGACCATGGAAGGCACTGCACCTCCTATTCCAGCCTCTGGTATAACTTGCTCAGGGGAAGGCAACAACCATGCCACAGGGACACTCAACCCCATAGAAGGACTCACAACTAAATCCTAGCTGAGACCCTAAATCGAAGCCACGCAGGCTGGTCACACCCACAGAGGGCTATTGACTCAGTTAATACACACCTGCGAATGTCTCAAACACCCCAAAAGACAGTTCCTGAAATCCTGGATTCCCAAAACCATGAGAGAAAATAAGAGATTCCCATTATACTAAACCGTTAAGTTTTTGTGTGAATTATTATACAACATTAAATAAACTGGATTTCCTTTATCTTGAAAAGGTAAAGGAAAATGAGTTTATTTCATGTAATATTTAAGGAAGTCATAATTAAAAACTATGAAACAAGTCTTGATTTAGAAGAGCAGATAACATTTCCCTCTGAATACTAGCAATAATATAAAGTTTTTATTGTTACTTTGAACTATTACAGAATTACAGTGATGATGGGTGATCATCCATCATCTCATCCATCATCCATCTTTAGGATAATCAACTTTTCAAAACCATCTTTGTAATTCTTTTACTTTCAAATTAATGTCTGTTAAAATCCCTTGCCCATTTTGTAATCTCTAACTATGAACTAGAGACCTTTGCCGTATCTTTACTGGTCATTACCATTGCATGAGGTTCTGATGGTTCGACCTCACTGTCATCAAATTCAGGAAACTGTGCAGATGGCAATGCATGTGATTTTACTTTGGAACAATTTGCTCAGCACTAAGAAATTAATAGACAGAACACATTGACAGGGTAAATGCTAGTATTCAATTAAAAAGTATGAGTGGGAACTGATTTTATAGGCCATTAGATCACAGGTATTTTCATGTTATAATAACTTTCCCACCCTCTGTGGTAGAACAGTCTAGTAAATCATATTTCATATTTATGACACTCTTTATAGGAAGACTTAACTGCATTCCAAACTAATAGGGTATCAAAGAAGAATATGGGGTGTGGCATTTGTGCTTCTCTCCAAATGATGAGCATGGATTAACTTTAAGAAGACAGGTGAAAAAAACACAGGCAAAGGAAACAGGGTGTTCCCAAAACACCCTTGGAAAGCAGGAAATGCTTCCCCATGGCACATACAAGAACACAAAGCTGTGCCATTGAAATATAGTAAGTACCCTCTTCTACATCTCCATATTTCCACGTGGCTCCAAAAGAATATACCTTAATTCAGCCCCTGTTTTGGGGTACGGTTTTCAGTTTAGTGGTGGTGTTCCTTTAGTTTTAAAGACCTTTCATTGTTAGCTGGCTTTGGTCATTTCTCTTAAAAAGTCTGCTGCTCATTTTACTGTTTATTCCTTTGAAGGAATTATGTATTTGGAGTACAGAGAATTTCTTGAATCTAGGATGTCTTTCATCAGAGTTGGAAAATTCTCAGCCATCACCTCTTTAAATACTGCTTATGTCTGTAAGACCCCCCCAAAACAGCTTAGGTTCTCCCCAAGAGGCCTAATATTGTCCTCAAACTTAACCCCCTCAAACTTATTCTCCAAGCCTCTTCACTAAATAAAGGTCGTCACAGGTACTCAATTGCTCAAGGCAAAAACTCTGCAGTACCCCTCAGTTCTCTTCCCCTCACATTCCTCTTTATACTGTGCTTAAACATATTTTTTTCTTTTTCCCCTTCTTCCTTTCCCCTTTCCCCCATCAAAATTTGTCTTTTTTCTACACTCCTTCTTTCCAATTCACAATAGCTATTGTACATTTCAGATCACAATAGCTATTGTAGATTTCTGGCACAATATGATATTTATATATATGGGTCTGATTTATTTCACTGATGAGTATGGTCTTGAATTACATCCATTTACCCAAAAAGTCTCCAGTGTATCCTTCTTTATGGCTGTGTAGTAATCCATTATATCTTTTTTAAAAACATCTTTTCATTCATTCCTCAGTTGCTGGGCATCTGCCTGGTCCTGCTGTATTTTCTTAATAACAGTTATAACTACACAAAATTGCATTTCAGATATATATTTGTTAAGGGTTGCCTCCTACTACCAAAATATAAATTCCATTAGTATAGGGATTTTGTCTTTCTTGGCTACCATATCCTAAGAGATCATCAGATTGGTTAGCATATAGTAAGCACTCTATTTATTGAATAAATAAATGTAAATCTTGTTCAGACAGACATCCTCTATAATTTCTCTCATTCTTCTGTTTCTCTCCTGTCCTTTGAACAAGGACTCATTGTTTAATCCTTCTATTCAAAAACTTCCAAAAGCCACCAAAACTTACAGAATAAATTCAAGATTTCACACTTGCTATGAAGAGCTCTTTATAACTGGAACACACTCATTGACTTCAGATTTTTCTTTCCCCTTTTCCTTACATGAACCTTCCAAACAGCTGAAATAATGTAAGGGGATAAAAGAGGCTGGACAGTTAGAGAATCTTAGGGCTATCCACTTTGTTCCCTGTGGCCTGACATTTATGTGTCATGAAGTTATGAGAATTACATAAGACAATGAGAACATCTGTCACACGGCTTGCATGCTTAACACATACTCATTAATCATCAGTATTAGCTGAGAATATATCACTTATATCACAACACCCCGTTCAGTTCGGTAGATGCAGAAAAACTTCGTAGATATTTGACTTGCCAAAACTACAACTCTCTACCACTGTCCCTGGTCAATTAAAAAATGAACCAAACACAACACATCAAACCAAACCAAACACATGAGATATTATAGTACCCATTGATCATTTTCTGTTATTCGGTTCAGAAAGCCCGGTAATTCTTTCCCTCTATGCATGGCTTTATACTATTGTGTTATGTTTGATATTATTGTATTTGACACTATGCTCAACTATAGCGGAGTAAGAGATATGGTGTTAGCTACTGTTGATGTCCGGTTGTCTTAATGTAAAGTACTGTGTTGCCTATGTTGTCCTGTTCTGATCTGATCTGTACTGCCCCCTTTTGTTTTATTCTCTTTCAAATAAAAAAAAAAAGAAATAACAGTGATGGAGTATTTGCTTAATATTAGGAGCAAAAGTCTTTCAAAGGCTAAAAGTGCCTCTGTTGTTGGCAACTATCTTTTCACAAGATTAGAATGACTCTCACTCTTTCACCAGCATTTTGCCCTCCCATCCCAGCAACTACAACTAAAATATACTGGGTGTGATTTAAAATGCTTTTATGGTTTCATGGTCTTGCAGGGATTTAAGAATTAGTTATGTAATTTAAACGTTTACTTCAGGTAGCAGATGTAAGATGCTGCATTTTGATCTATTCATGATCCCACCCCCACCCTTAAAACCTTTATCTGAATTTTAAAATCCATTTTACAATTTCAATCCTCGTAATAAATTATTAAATATATATCTCAAGGAGAACGGAGCAACTTTGACATGCAGACGCAGAGGTCACATCTGGAAGGATGTCCTTTCATCAGATCGTGCAAGACAGAGGAAATGGTCCAGTTCTTAACCCCAAGGAAAGGCTAAAGTAAAACTACTACAGTGAAAGTAAAAACTACCTGTACTTTACCTAAAAACTATTCTCTAAATAAATAAATGCCAACATACATTTTATGTAAACATACATCAGTATGATATACACATAAATAAAGCCATCTTTATAAGCCGTAAATTTTATATAAAGCCATCTTTAAAACCAGATAATTACAAAAAAGAATGTTTATAATAAAATAAGTATTTACTTGAAGCCATTTCCAAATAACATTTAAAATCTGGCTTTAAAAAAGTCAGGTCTTTGTCGTTTTACTATTTTAGTGCACAGTACTGCTAATCCATAGTTCTCAGTACCCAAGAGGCATAGAGAGCACAGGGACCAATCAGAAAACCCACAAAAGCCACAGCTAAGAAGTCTGCAGCAGCACACAGGTCTTTGATGCTGGCATTCTCCCCTGAACACTTCTAGAAGCACCTGTGCTTATCAATGAGGTGTCTGAAGTTCAGGAACAAGATCCTTCAATCCTCTAGATTTCACTGGCAAGGAAAAATGCCACATAGCTTATGGTGAACTATGGGTTCAACTGACATTTAAACTCAAACTAGGTCAAAACGATCAGATCATGCAGTAAACTTCAGGTGAAACAGTGGCACTGTCTCCTGGCAGACACAGACAGCAGACTAAGCGTGTTCTCCCAGGTAGAGCCAGTGGCTCCTTGTTAATCAGCATCAGATTCATCTACCTAGGGAGGCACTAGAACCCTCCTCATGAAAAATTCAACACACTGGAAGTAGACATCCCAGCCCCTCGTGTACACTTGACCTCTTAAAGACAAATGAGGAGCCCTAAAAACACGCCACTCCCTTTTAAAAGGGACAGAAATAGGACTCCAAACTCTAGCTAGATACAGTTCTCTAAGGGCCTCAGCTGGTTTGTTTCTAGTTTTGTTTTTAAAAGACTACTATGGCTCATGCATTAATGAAAATCACAAGAGAAGAGCAATTACCAAGACCTGCAGCAGCTGCGAATGCAAGAATAGCCTGTCACTCTAGGGTCACCAACCCTCCCCAGAACATCACCATGGGGAGAGCCCACAGTCTGCTCCCAATGCTGCTGCCCCTCCTTACGGCCGGCTCAATCCATGGCTCATTTTCAGTGGGGTTACCTCTGACATGCCATAATGTACTAGCAGCCAGAAATTGTGCATTTACATAACACAAATTGTATTTTCACTCTATTAAAATGTGCAGCCCATGATAGATACTTACTGCTAAAAATAATCTGAATAACTAAGCCTGGCCTCTCATTATCAAGCACTTAACAGAGGAATCATAAAATCATGCGTGAAAGCACAAATGACTGAAAACGGCATGGCAGATTGCCAACTTCATATGAAGATTTCATGTTTTGTGGATATTTCATGGGGGCTTTGACTCTGACACATGGGTACTGTGAAGGACTGACCTAAAACACTGGAGGAACAGCTACAATCAGAGAGCAAATAAAAGGAATTTCATTTGTTCCATGCTCATATCTCAAACCCAAGCAATGTGTCCTAAAATCGTATCTCTTAGCCAGGCATGGTTGTGCACGCCTGTAATCCCAGCACTTGGAAGGCTGAGGCAGGAGGATCTCTGCAAGTTCAAGACCAGCCTGGGCTACAAAGTGGGCTCAAGGCCAGCCTGAACTGTATAGCAAGACTTTGTCTCAAAAAAGATTAAAAAAAAAAAATCACATCTGTTAGTATCACTTGTAGCCCAGTCTTTAACAGACATAGCAAAGTTACAAAGTTCTGAGTCCCAATCCAGAGCTCTTAACAAAATACCAAGAGTCTAGCCCTGGAATCTGAACTTGTTATTCTTATGCACATTAAAAAACACTCCATGGATGACGTCTTGGTTACTTTTCTCTCTTTGCTGGGACAAAATATCCAACACCCAAAATTAAGGAAGGAAAGGTTTATTTAGCTCAAGGTTTATGCAGGTTTCAGTTCATAATCAACTGGCTCCAAGGCAGGGTAGCATGGCAATACTTCAAGGCAGAGGTCAGCAAAGGCAGTCAGAGCACAAAGCAGGAAAGAGCAAGACTCTCCCTCCCTTACATTGTTCGGGGGCCAACTCCCACCTCCCAGCCCCCAGGGCAGATAGAGCACTCATCACCTCTGTGCCTTCCTCTTGCACAGGATGAGGATATTTACAAAGTAAGGATCCTGCCTCCCTGCTGAGCCTCTTAGTTAAACTTCTAAACTTCTCAAGTTGACGCAATGTGTCAACTACAGCAGACTAACAACTGTACTACTACTTAAGGAAAAAGCCACTGATGTCCACCTCAGATAGGCTGACTCACTGAAAAGGCACCCACATAACAAAGATATATACACACAAACACACATACATACGCATACACATGCGTAGTCATATTCACTTGAAAGTATTTCATGTTTTATTTAGAATTTTAACTCCAAAGTACAAATATTTTTCACATTCTTTAAGAGCTGCTGTGCCTCTACTAACCAAAAAAATCAAATATCGGTATCTATCCACCATGAACATATATAGGGGTGAATTAATTTTTAAGAACATGAGAAAAATGAAATGCTGATCCCAAGATTCGAGACCATGTTTCATATTTGCTAATCTTACTAACTTCCATTTCCCTCTATCTAGAAAATCACTCCCATTTTCCCCAGGGAATGAAAGAGGTGAAAATGTTCCACAGTACTAAAGTAACTGCCTCTCATCTTAGGTATAATAGATGAGGATGTCTTTGTTTAGTAAGTTTAAAGTTCTACAACTTCTTGATCCAGCATCCGAATCTTTTTACATTTCCCTTTAGTCAACACACTATTGCTTTACAATTTATGATCTCATTTGTTATTAATTTTTATGTTTTACCAAATATGACTTCATCGGACTTTATCAAATGGGGAAAAAAGAGTCCTTTCAAAAGTTGCTTTTTGCTCCATTACTTATTAATACACTTTTTAAATAAGACTAAGAACTAAAGTCCCTAATTCTTTGCAAGTAACCAAAAAGCTGCACTATAAATTATAGAGTAAGCTTCATTCTAAGAAATTGAATTTGAGATTCCTTGATGCAGATCTTAAAACATTAGCTGAGCCATCACAAAACTTTCTCACAGTCCACAGGACATGTGATTTTGGAGTGTTTACATCCTGGAATTACGATAATAAATAATCATCACTATTTCTTCATCTTTGTCCATTTCATTCTATAAACTCAGCTGAGGCATTTCTATAAGGTAAATAAATATTCTGTCATTCCAATGGACAAGAAGTTCATTTAATGCTCAAGATTCTCAGATTTATTTTACCTCAAAATATTTTACTGAACCTGTAAAGTATTCTGTTCCCTCCTATTCTTCTCTTATATACAGCATTGCAAAAAGCAGTGTTTTATTTTTAGAAGCCCTTTCAAGAGAACTGAACACCTTTTCGTCCAGAAGACCAAGCTGAGTTGCTGGTTAGCACCCTCGGGTGGCTTGGTTAGTTCTGAGGGCAAAGCTAAAAGACTGCATATTTCTTTCAAAGTTTTCACAGAACACTCCATCGGGGAGTTTAACTTTTAATTACCCACAGGATAATTTCATAAGCCATGAGCTCAACAGAACATAACGATCTTGCTCAATTACATTATGGATGCCCCAGACTTAACAGGGGTTCAGCTTAGGAGTTTCTGACTTTGTAACGGTATAAAGTATTAAGTAAAAACTGCATTTTGCATCTTAAATTTATCTTTTCCAAGAACTAGTGACACGCAGTATGACACACCTGGAGGAAGCAGGGCAGTGTTAGTAAGCTGCAGCTCCCGGTCAGCCCCTGATCTCTGGGGGAAAACAACAGGCACGCTGGGTGCTATGCTGCCCAGACAGAAGGTTTTCTAAGTGTGGTGGATTAAACACAGTCTCAGTTTATGATATTTTCAATGAGTGCTGAAATCCCATTTTACACAGAGGAGCATCAATATTCTGAAATGGAACACTAAATCAACGGGTGCCCTTCTGCGATGAAAAAGCATTGGAAACTTCAAAAGTGCTCTCCGGAGATAGTGCTTAAGTAAATGAAGCCACCAGGAGTCCAACTTGGGCCAATCCATGGTGATCAACTGCAGCAGTGGGAAAGTAGGCAGCTGGAGTCAAGGAGCTACTGGCAGCTCGTGGGGACTGCATAAAGTTCCATGAGTCCTTCATTCTGCACTGAGTTTCTGCACTGGCTTGCAGTTGGGTTCAAAATATTGTGAAAGAAAGACCAGGACAACAGGGAGAGAGAACAGGACCTCGATAAACATGAGGAAAACAATGAATGAATCCAGGATCTCAGAACCTGTAAGATGTACCCGCATTCAGCTCCTCTACCTTTCAGCTCCCATAAACCATACAGGTACCTGGAACCACCTGGGTAGCAGGGGGGACAGCAACAGGAGAGACATAGGAAGTCATAGTAGCTGCCCTTCTCCCTATAAATGTGATGGGCCAGGGAACAGGGAAATTTCAGTACCTGCAGGTGTCAATCACGTGCCGTGAGCCATTCTTAAAGCACGGAGATCTCCTGGTTCACATTTTGGGCTAAGATGATATCTCAAAGTCAGGTCAACCCTGTCTTTCTCATAAACCCACAGAGAAAACAATTCTGCTTCCCTTTTTCTCACCATGGACCTTCTATTTGCCATGGTTAGTATGTAATTAACCACTGTTATATGATGAACTCACAACTGTGTCATATTTCTAAAGAACCATCCTGTCTGTGATCCATGTCTGTGAATACTTGGTAGAAGATGATGCAGGTAATCAGAAATTCACTGAAATGAATCTTCATAGATTCTCTGGAAGTCTGCCAAGCAGAAGTAACGAAGAGCCAGACTTGTGGGAATATAATTAGTGATTCCTAACCCATAGTTTCTGCATCTCACGTGGGAGCTGATAATCAATTTTATAGTAAATGAAATCTACTTTCAGCAGAGCCTAAAATGGCTGGTGGCACCTGTGAGACATTATTCTGCTAAAAGGAGTTCTCTTTTTTTCCCACTGCAGGCAAATCTAGACAGACAAGTGCACAAAGCTTAGAATATGCACATGGCCAGGCAGCAGAAAGGCCTAGACCATACACTCTCGTGTCTGAGGTCAAAGTTCCTCAGCCTTCAGCTATAACGGAATGCTCACAAGACTTGGCACAAGCACACTAATGACACTGGGTTTCCATGTCATGGTTCAGGGTAGGAGCTGATGAGCCACATCACGATTTATGTCAATGTCATTAATTTTGCAGTGAGCTAGACGTAGATACTTGTAGATATGACAAACTGTCAGTGAAGGGGAGGAATACAGATGACCTGAAAGGTCTGAATCAAAATAGGGAGTGGATTTCAATAATCGATTTGTCTGGGAGACAAAGCAGCCTGCAGACTTACTCCAAAGAGTCCAAAAAGCCAACTGCTTGAAAAACACAAAGGAAGCTGCAAGTAGAAAGGGAACAGAAAAGGAGTTCTTGAAGTCAATGTACTTGGGGCTGTGTTTTAACTAGCTTTGAATAAAGATGAAGCTTTACTGCCAAAGCCCTCCTGCACCTCCAGGAAATGCTTAGGGACAGAAGATGAAACCATATGTGAATGACTGCCATATATTTCCATTTCCTGTAAATGTTTTTCTTTTTGATCTCCCTTAGGAAAGTAATGCTGTTTAAATATATAAGTCTGAAATTATAAAACAAATAAAAATTTTAACCCATTTGGGAAATAAAAGGAAGAAATGCTCAGAAACTATCACCCTACTGGGAAATACCTATTATTATAATTTCTTCTTTTGATATACATTTAGCCAAAGTCATTTTGTATATAAAATTATGATTCTTTTTTTCAAGCAATACTGTTTCACATTTTTTGTTACAATAATCATCAAAATTATAACTTTCAATGATGAGAGAATTCACCCAGGAGATGCATGCCACTGTCCAAGCTTTTAAAAAGTCTCCAGTTTTCTACTATCATAAAAAAAAAGACACAATCAACACTTGTGTAGAGAGTTCTCTCTTCTGTACCACTTTCCTAGCATAAATTTCCAGAAGTGGGACACTGGCGTATTAGATGTCAAAGATTACTGATTTTTGGATTACCTAACAGATTGCTCTTCAAAAGTTCAAAAACATAGAAGAATACATCACTGCTGGTCCAAGTGTTATTTTCATCATTATTTCTTCAAATATAGTAGATAAAAATGGAGGCTTCTATTCAATTTTTTATTCAACTGAGCCTATGTATCAATGTTTACCAGTTGTACATTTTTCAAATTGCTTCTCATGCTCTTTGCCCAATTTATTGACTATTACTCCATTTAAATAAACTCTCAGGATAACAACTGTATTAATATTTAGTCATATTTGCAATAAGTATATCTCCTACTCTGACTACATTTGCCTTCACATCAGAGATTTTATCTTTATTTGGTCAAATCCCTTGGTCACTCACAGTCCTCGAAAGTTATCTGTCCTCTATGATTTATAAACATGAAATCATATTTTTTTTGTTTTCTCGAATTGTGATGTTGTTTTCCTTCTTTATTATTTAATCATAATTTGGGTATATCTTATTAGGTATTACCCTAACATTACCCCAACACTGTTGTATAATCCCATTCAGACTGAGTTGGACTATTTTGCATTATACATATATATTTAATTCATGTATGTGTGAAGAGAGTACAGGCATCTGCACACACACACAGAAGCATTACAGTCTATTTCTGATGACTTTTTTTAAGTGTGAACTCTCCTATGTTAAGGATGCAAATCAAAAGAGTTCTTTTCCCCACATTTCTGGGTAGCTATGGGTAAGAAGACTGCACCAAAAACAGACTAGAAGAAAACGACAAGGGTTCTCTGGGAACCTCAGAGAACAGGCACAGGATTTTTTCAGTCAAGCACACCAGATGGTCACCACCTCCATCCTCAATTCCAAAGATGTCCCCTTTCACACAAACATTCTTCAGGACACTGGAGATGGGAAACATTTGCTCCTCACTTTCCCGGGATTTTTCCAGTTTACGCACCAAGGAGTACCCACTATGTGCCAGGCACTGTTTGAGGTTATCCAAAAAAATGACACTGAATCAAGTCCCCAGATGCCTGATCTACGGAGGCTATACCCAAAGATCACATTTGGGCCCTCATATAGTAGTGGCTATAGTCTACTGATTCTTCTATGTGCCAGGCGTTTCATTCCTTTATTCCCATACACACAAAATCATTCCATGAAATCCTCAAAGCAAAGCTTGGGCTAGCTGTTACTACCCTGTTAGAGTAAAACAAACACAGACTCTAAAAAGCCACCTGCCTATACAAGACCATTAAGTGACAGAATTATACCTGCACCCAGCCTATCTGGTCCCATAACCTCCTAACTACATGGAAGCCATCATTCTGCAGAACTTCACACAGACAAGTACCTACAACTGATTCTCTAACACAATTCCAGCCATCATTTCTAAATAAGCAACTAATATAACCTTGCATAAATATATTAAAAGTACAAATGTACCACATTTTGTCACATAGTGACTTCCATTTCTCATGGTATCCTAACCCCCAGGAGCTAACTTGTTTATGCCATAGCACTAGGAAAATGCCCCTGGAAGAGCCCCTAGAGACTCTCTAGCAAGCTCTGCCCTTCATTGGCCCGATCTCTGATCCTGTCTCCTACAGACTGATAAGATTTCCTCACAGCCTGATTACTGGATAAAAACAGCATTTCTTAGACTCAGCAAGAGACAGTCTGCCTGCTATTGGCAAAGTTTCCTTCTCAAGCCAAGTTACAACCGCCTATCAAGCCATTTCAACAAGGCCAACCCAAAACATGAAATACACACAGTGAATCACTGACATCGCCAACCCACTGAGTAACAACACATATTTGCAAAACCTCAGTATATACGAAAGATTTCACATTCAGATGGTTCCTGATTGACATGACAATGGTTCAAATTACCATGTCTCCACTTCATAATGGTGCAAAGGCTGTACCTAGAATTGGGAATTTGGATTTTTTTTCCTAGACTAGCAATATTAGTCCCATCCTCTCTTGTGACACCAAGCAGCAGCAATAGCTAGAGCTCCCAGTAAGACACAAAAACACAAAGAACAGCAGCACTCTGCAGTGGGCTGCATTGTTGGCTGTAATGATCAGTAGGTTAGGCGGATTCAATGCATTGTCCATCTACAATATTTTCAGTTTATCATAGGATATCACCTCAGGCAAGAAGAGGAGCATGCGGACATACTCCATAAGCTGCTCTTAAAGCAGTGCGACAACGATGTGACCCAGTTCCTGCAATATCCAGCACACCAGAGCAAGGGAACAGAGAACCAGTAAAGGGGTGTCGAGCAAGGAGGGTACACGGAGACACCAAATACGAGCTTAAGCCACAGGGGTGCACCTAACACACCTCCCACTTCAAGCTGCTGTGGATAACACCCAGAGACGGTGTGCTCCCAATCACAGGCTTGCTTTCTCTGTGCAACTGGAGTAAGACCACCCAGGCCCAATCTCATTTTCCACATTTGGAGGTATAAAGACATCAGTATCACATGAAGCGTCGGAAAATATCAAGACCTAGGTCTCCTTTCCAAACCCCTCCCTCTGGCCTGGTGACAGTGCCTGCCCGTACTCCCCAGTTCCCGACTCACATCATTACAGACACTGTCTTCTTACAAGAAAAAAGATCAGAAAGCCTGATTTCTACAAAAAGCTGGTAGGAGACAGACTACGAGGAATGCTGATTCATTTCTCCAGCAACTGAGTTGTTCGCATACAGTCACTGAAAATGAACATAGCTTTCTGGCATAAAAGAAAGCAATGGCATTTGTTTATAGGAGGACTCTCAATAAAATCCAGAAATTTTATTTTAATTTTATCTCCATTTGGAGATAAAATCATCTATCCCTACAGATGGCAGAACACCATCCTAGTGAACAGCAATTTAGCAAATTGTGTCAGATCTCCACCAGTTTATCTAACTCATCACAACTAAATGTAATTTTAATACCTTCCCTCCATGTCCATCTCCCCCCACCAGGCACTCAGGACAAAGAGCAAAATGAAGTGTATTGATCAGCGAAATTAACTCTGAAACAAAACCCAACAGTCTGTCTCTCTCTAATGAAGCGTCCATGGAAACATGATACAGAAAAGCTCCCGCTCATCTTCAGGGTCTGGCATCCTGATCGCCCAGTAGAAACTCTTGAACAACATTAACATTTCCCATATTCTTTCTGTAGGATGCATTTCTGTGAGCCTCCTGAAGTAAGCACAGAGTCTCACACACCTTATGGTTTGATAGAGCCAATATACTTCGGGGGAAAATATTTACCTCTGTAGTTAACGGAAGATTCTCTGCCACATTACACAGAATTTGGAAAACTCAGAAAAGCTATCATGATAGCATTCATTTAGAGACCTGGAAGACACAGAGTCTACTGAGACAGCACTGCCTAATGAACCCCTAATCCTAGAAGAGAAGGGCACGTGTGGACAGGTCTAGCTTACAAGGATCTATAAACACAGTTTCCACAGAATGACTGGGCTAGAGGGCGGGGGGTCTCCGTGTCAGTCTCCAAAGCCCCATCATTCACGAAGGCCTTGAGCAATCTACCCATGCCTGAAGGCAGACTGTGGACAACGCCACAGGCCACTCACAGTTCCTGAGCCTCGTCAGCTCCCACAGTGCTTTTCACTGAGCACAGAAAAACCTGAAGATGCATTTGATGCTGCTGAGGATAATGACTGTAATGTCCTCTGTCTTATCTACCTGGGAGGTAGGTAGATGCAGAGGGCAAGAAAGAGGACTCAGGAGAGAGATACAATTTAATAACTATAAAAAAGTACTTGGCTAATTATTAATTGCTATGCACACCTTAGTCATTTCATGTAGCAGGTCAGTGAACCAGACAAATTTGCCATCCATACACTTCTGCCTTCAGTTGGTTTGATTTCTGAACCACAACCTCAGGAAAATATACATATATATATGTATATTATATATATAATATATAAGTATATATAATATACTTAATATAAACTAAAACCCAAAACAAGCCCAGCACGTTAGCAGACACCTGTAACCCTAGCACTCCAGGAGACTGAAGCAGGTTTGCCAGCTGGAGCCCAGCATGGGCTGCTTAATGACTTCGACAGACCCCTCTCAAAAACTAAAAGAGGGGACTGGCCATGTAATTCAGTGTGAAGGGCCTAGGTTTAAGCTCCAATACATCAAAAGGGGGGGTTGTTTTTTAGTAACTCAAGTTTTATTAACAGCTTTTGATTCCTAGATACTTTCACTCAAGAATTCTTTCTACATTCAAACCTTAGGGGAGGGCTATGTATGCTAAAGCCTCCCAAACAAATGAGAACTCCACCTCTTCAAAAATGGCACAGCCTTGCTCACGAAATCTTTCTCTCTTTAACCAGGTCAGATCTCTTTGTTATACACCCAATGCACCACACAGCTCTCTCGCATGGAGTTCTAACTGATGTATAATTGGATTCCTGTGATTCTGATTGCCATTTTACTAGCAAGGGTCATACATGGCTTTGTTCACCAGTGTGACCTCAGTGGCTATCCCAGGTCCTGGCATGTGACAGGCGCTTCAACCTATTTACAGAAATAATGGGTGGCTGGATGGCTGGATGGATGGGTCAGTGAGGGGATGGGAGAATGAGGACAGATGGAATAGGGAGACAGAACACAGATGGTTGGACAGATAACAGATGTGATGACTACTAACACTGGAAACACCAAAGTGAAATTATAATGCAAAATTCTGTACAGAGCATTGGTGCAACCTTGAATTTCCTGATTTCAATTAGTTTATAGTCTCATTCCTTAAATCCTCTTATTTTTCATCAAAATTTCATTAACAAGTCCTTCTCTGCTTCCACATTACTACATGAGTATACTTTGTGCAATGGGTGACACATTGTGTCAATTTGAGAAGTTTAGAAATTTAACTAACGGACTCAGCAGAGACCTGGGTCCTGGCTTTGTAAACATCTTCCTGCTGTGCAAGGGCAGGGAGGTTTTATGATTGCTACGTCAGTTCTAGGGGGTAGTAGCCTACTAACAATATAAGCCAGGAAAAGAGGCTTGCTCCCTCCCCCTACCCACTTTTGTCCTTGTTGATTACACTGTCTTCTGCCACCTTGAAGTGTTGCCCCTCACCATGCCACCCTGCCTTGGAGCCAGCTGATTATGGACTGAACCTCCACAAACAGTGAGTTAAATAAACCTTTTCTCCTCTTTATCTTTGGGTGTTGGGCATTTTGTCCTAGCAATGAGAGGAAAGTTAACCAAGACTCTTTTACTCTCATTAAAAAATTCAAAAAGAGAAATTCTATAGTTTCACTTTGAAAACAATTTATTTCTCCCTTTTCCGAAGAGTCTGCCTCCTTGTCCTTGCTATCTCTTATTAAAGTCTTATTTCTTCTTGGATTCCCTATTCCACATGTTTCATATCTTTAGACCTTTCTTTTTCTTTCAAGAGCCAACTTTGTTTCTAACTGCGTCTCTCCTCCATTTCCCACATGATCTTTTCTTAAAAACCAATCACTGCACTTCAGTTCCTCTAGAAAGCTCATGGACTACACAACTTCAACATTTTATATTTTTAAAAAGAAGAATGATGACCTGGAAGGTCCAATTTCTGCATTTTAAAAGACTTGCCACCTTCATTTCAGGCAAGAGAGATCATCTTTGCATATTTTTTGAGTTGGTATAACATTTCCTATAAGAAATCATCAATTCTGAAGAGAACAAGGAAGCAAGTCCAGTCTGGAAACCAGTGCCATGCACAGCCACCACCAGACCAGGCACAGCCAGACCCCAACTCCTTCCAGCACACAGGCTGGCAAACACGAAGTACCAAGGCCCCACCCTACCCCGTAAGTAACCAGCTTATCCAGAGAAAAACAGGCTGTGATGACAGCTATGGAGGTGAAATGCAATTGGATGCCTGTGGTGCTTTGGTGTTTCACTAGCATTGCAGGTCTAGGGCCAGGGGTTTGATCACGCGTTCAGGGGATAGCAGTGCACAGTGTGGCATCTTGGGGGATCTCCTTCTGAGGGTTGCAGCCATTATTGATTCCCTATGGTCTTGTTTTGAAGTCCTACATCATTTCCATTGTTTTGTTGGGTTGGGTTTTACTCTTTTTGTTTGATTATGTTAAATCCGATGGCATGAGCAGCTATTTCAAAGATAGCAAGATATATTATGGCAGCAATTTTGGATTTACTATTGGCTTGTTTTGAAGTCCTTTACTGCATTCATTGTCTTTTTTTATTTTTCTATTCTATTCTGTTCTGTCTAATTTTTACTATGTCCGAAGTTATCTGCAGCTATTTTGAAGACATCAAAAGGCATTATGGTAATTATTGTTGATTTTGTTATGTTTTGAAGTACTGTATCACTTACACTGGTTTGTTTTGATTTGATTTATTTTGTTTTATCCTCTTTAAAATAAAATTTAAAAAGAAAAAAAAAAGAAATCTCCAATTCTGTAATACCCAGGGCAGCCATCTGAAACAATACCAACTGCTGCCGTAAATTAAAGTTTTTTTCAACTCACAGAATACCAGGGTCCTCTCTCCCAGACCAGCCAGCCAGCAGGCGACTGGGCCCCTCAGGAAATATCAGTAAGAGTCAGTGACTTCTGCTCAGCTGCTCACATGATTTGGTTTAGTGGTTAAGAAATTGTGTTCTGAGTTGGGCATGGTGGTACACACCTGAAATTCCAGAAATATGGGAGACTGAGGCAAGAAGATCACAAATTCAAGCTGTATCTTAGTAAGACACTGTCTCAAAGCAGAAAAAAATTTAAAGGGCTGGGGATAGTTCATTGCAAAGGCAATCCCCAGTACTGCAAATAAAATAGAAGTTGTGTTCCTAAACCAGGAGTCTCAGTTCAATCTCAGCTCTCATGCCTCTTAGCTGTGTGATTCTGGATAAGCTATTTTACATGAATCTCAGCTTGTCATCCATAAAATGGATTCAATAAGCCTACTGACCTGACAAACTCAAAGTGAGAAATTAAGCACCTGCGCTCTCAACAGGGTGCCTAACCCAGTTAGCATACTACTACAAATGAGGATGGTCTCACTCTGTATGCATGTCTTTTTTGGTTCCCTTGCTTTGTTTGTTTATGTTTTTGTTTTTGAAGGGATGGGTATTTTAAGATCCAGTCCTCTCATTCAAATTAACATGAATTGAAACATGATATATTTGCAATGTAACAAAATCCTAATGAAAACAATAAAGATGCTAAATAGTACTCTTTTGGAAGAAGGACTGTTCTATGACCAAGAGAATGAAATACTTCCCTAGGTTATTTTAGTTTAGTTGGTGTATTAGGCTCTTTTGTGATTCTATAATTAAATACCTGAGGATGGGTATTTTTACAAAGAAAAGAGGTTTATTTAACTTATCAGTTTTGAAGGTTCACATCTGGTGATGGTCTTGCTGGCAGAGTCCCTAGGCAGAGGACAGCATCATATGTTACATGGCAAGAGACAGGAAGTACGTATGTGTCCTGTGATCTCTGAGCTCTGTGATATTTCTCTCCTCCCCCTCCTGTCTTTCCTCCTCCCATGATTTAATTATAGAGGGTTCTACCCTGATGACCACATCAAATCCTAACCACCTCCCAACCCACCTCTAAACATTATAATCAGATTAACTTTCCACCCTCTTAATACCTCCCAAAGTGAATACATTTCAACATACAAATCCTCAGGGGACACACTCCAAACCATATCCAAAAGCATGGTAGTTGGCTAGCCAGTAAATGCACATTTTAATATGCTGGAAACAACTATGTCAAAAATACTTCCCTGGATGAGTGGCGGAATTCCAAAGCAAAGGAGCAGATGCATACAACTGCAAACATCAGCACGGCTTCTCTTGTTACTGGCAAAGGGACAACAGCAGCCCGCAATGGGCTGATGGCCTTTTATTGTTTGGGCTCCCAAGAACCTGCCTGCTCCTCTAGCGGCAGCTCAATCTGCTCAGCCAAGTGCTAGGCCCTTGGAGATGCTCGGCCCAGCCAGTGTGCATTCCACTCAGCAGGCTTCATGTAGACTTCTGCATCACTGCCATAAAGACTTCTGGACAATCTGGGACCGTGGTACACAGATGACCATCCACTCACTCAAACAACACTTAGTGTGCTTTAAGATGCAATGTGCTTATAAGACAACAACCCTCAAAATTCAGCTCACAGAGACTTCCCAAGGTATTCATTTGACAGGAATCATTTCACAGGTCCTCATATTCTATTTGCAATTTTTCCCCAAATTCTGCCTGGCAACAGAATCTTTCATCCTCATAACTGGATCTTTCATCCTCATAACTGCAGTTCTTCTATTAGCAAGAGAAGAGAACTACATTCCTCCTACATCCTGAATCTTTCAACAGTACATCGCTGTGAAGCATAAAACCTGCCAGTGACAACAGGACCGTTCCACATATGGCTTTATCAATAAATATGGGCATATGTATGAGGCAAAGTGTAATCAGGAAAAAAACAAGTCGACTTTATTTGGCACATAGGGACTTAGTACTGGAAATTGGTCATATGGCTAAAAGAAGAGCTCAGAAATCAACTAGGAACCTCAGAGCAACACTGAGATGAGCCAGGGCTGGAAGCCAGCACCAGCCTGAGCAACAGAAAGGAAAAGCTGATGTCCCAAACCTTCAGAACCAGCACCTCCAGGAGGGAAACTGAGGCATCTGAGACCACTGTGAGACTGTCCTGTGGGGTCTAGATCTTCCAGAGGAGCTTCTGCTATTGAAGACCGCACCAGTGGCAGAGGGAGAGGAACGGAAAACATGCTCTGACACCTTCTACTCTCCACTCTCCACTGAGAGCACATTAGATCACCTGGTATCCAGAGTCTACTGGCTGGACTGAAAAGAGTGATATAACCTGTTCTAGTTTTAAAATAGTGTCAATGTTTATAGTAACCCAGGGATTGCTTTGCAACTTCTTACACATATGATGGAAATTCAAATACAACTTTTTAAAATATGAGGGCTTAATTGGCTTTTCATGATACTTTGAGAAAATGCATACTTTGAGCAAAAAGTTTAAAGACCTGTGCTTGGAAATTTAAAGATGAGAAAGAGCTACCCCCGCCATGCAATCACAGGGCAGAGACAGACAGGAAAAACTGCAGCATCTGCGAGCGCAGGTGGTCCTAACAGGGTGCTGTCAATGTTACGCAGATGTGGAAATGGGCTCAGGGGGTCGGTAAGCTGCCTAAAGTCACGTCTGTGACAAAAGAACTAGAAATTAAAACCACACATATTCCATTCCAGTTACTTATGGGGAGCAATCATTCCCTGAGCCCAAAAGCACGGAAGCAGTGCTTCATAAAACATGCCTAGCACAGCATTCCCATAACTGTAATGAGCACACAAGACACCTGGGAACCTTGTTGAGCTACAGGCTCTGATCATAAAGGCCTGGTGAGACCTAAGAGTCTACATTACTAAAATATTTCCAGATGATGCCTCCTTTGAATAGCAAGATCCTTGAGCAGTGGATACTACGCTTTCTTGAATGGACACACCTCAAATTAAGAAGCTGTGTGTACGCATCCTTAGTATGCACAGCTGCTTACTCATGTATGGTACATGCATCCACGTGAGGCCACCTGCCTCGGTCCTTACCACAAACTATTAGGAAGTATGGTTTCTGTTTCATTATCCAATTTTATGAGGCTTCCCAAATCACCCCCATTAGACATTACAGTCCTAGAGAAGTAAGTGGAAGGAATGGAGGACTGCATTCACATTTTGCATGTAATGACAAATGACCAAATGCATTTTCAAAAAGTTGAACAAATGCTTAATCAAAATGAATTATGTGGATATTTTAACCTCTTAAAAATTATATCCTTCCCCCCACACACTCTCTCAACAGTACTCTTCCTTTTCCACTTCTCAAATTCAAAAACCTCCTCCAACCAGATTCAAAACACATGCATTTGAAACTACAATAAACAGAACACTTAATATAGGTGTTAATTGTAATACATTATCAGACCTATTTCAGGTTATCAGATGCTGTCTATCCACAGGAATTTGGGAGGGAATTTTTTTACAAAGAATTTAGAAATTCTGCTTATTTATGTTGCTCAGAAAGAAATATATTTTCAGCTTCTCGAGATACTAAGATTCCAAGAAACCATTAACTTCCCTTTTCACAAACAATCAAGGACAGACCTCCTGTCCCCATGAGAAGACTCTGCACACCTTTTGTGTGCATCTTCACCTAGCACATGCTTAGTGCATGCTTCCTGTGTGGCAGACCCACTTGAGATTCAGGGAATGGAGCAGAGAGCCAGAGCTCTGTGGCATCCTCCCTGAGCCTCCACTCCCGTGCGGAAATGGTCAAACAAACAAGCCTGTGGTATAGTTGTGAGGCTCAGAAAGAAAGAAATCTGAATGAGGTAGGCAGAGTTTGCAGAGATGCTCGCAATGGAATAGGCAGGAGAGACCCCTCTGAGGAAAGACGATGGAGCAGAAAGTGTATTAGTCAACTTCCTGTTTCCCATAACAAAATACAAGGCAATTAACTTAAAAACCAGAAGAGGATTAGTTGGGCCCGTGGCTTTGGAGGTTCCAGTCCCTGAGTAACTCCATTCCCTTGGATTTTCGGTGAGGCAGCACATCACAGTGGAGTGAACGGCACAGCACAGCCACTCACCTCATCAGCCAGGCGGCAAAGACAGTGGAAGTCCTTCGAGGTGTCCTCCCACAGTGTCCTTCGAGGACATGTCCCAGTGACCTAAAGACCTTTCTTGAGGCCCCACTTCCTAAAGGTCCGTGACACCTTCCAAAAGCACCACCCTGAAAACCAAGCCTACAACATACTGACCTTTGGGGGACACATCCCCAAGCTACTACAGGAGAGAGGCTGCAGACCCCTACAACCAGCACCTACAAGAAGAGAGGGCGTGTGCAAATCCTGAGATGGGACAATGATGGACATCTCAAAGAACAACACAGAGGCTGCTGGTTGGTACACTTGGAGTGCGAGGGAAAAGGAGGATGATCGCGGCTCTGACTCTATGTGCAGTGAAAAGCAAGCTCAAACAGGGCAGTAACATCAACTAAATTCAGTCTTAAAGGCTCATGTGGGCTACCATGTGCAGGACACTTTAGGGGAGCCAAGGCAGAAATGAGGTGTACCTACCGTGCTGCCTTCTCTGGAGGTGGTCCCACAGCCCTCAGGCGAATGCTAGGTGTTCCCCTGGTGCTCCCACCCCACCCAGATAGAACTCATGTGCCAGAGGCGGGAAGCTGAAATGAGAGCGCCTGGCTTGCACAAGCCCTTTGAAACACACAGTTCTCTCCTGATGTAAATGGGAATATTCTTTTCAGAAAGCCTCCAGGACTGTGCATGCCTGGAGCCCCTGGTAACAGAGAGCTCTTTTCACCAATGTAATGGTTTATTTATGCATCTGTTTCTCATCTTAGATTCTAACCTCCCAGTGGGCAAGAATCTATGTCATCTTTAGCTGCATAGTATTCAACATACACACAGTCACTCAATACACATTTGCTGAATTTATGTGTTTGTGTGATGAATTGTTTTAGAAAGTGCACCTCTTTTCCCTCCAGATCAGCAAACACCAAAGTTTCAATTACTACTGATCGTTTAGGGTGAATTCCATGAGGACAATGGTCAAGTGTTACACTTACATAACAGTGTTTATTAACACAATTTAGAATCCTTCAGAATCACTAGCCCTGCATTTAAGTTAGCAAACATTAGAGGTTTCTTATTTCTCCTAGGTCTGTTCCAGGTATTTTTATCACCTTTCTCTACTTTCTACACATTTGAAAGCCTTACTGCTGAGGCACAGAACACACACACAGCCCAGAAAGGCCCTGAGAGACACCTCACAGCCCTCTGGAAGAAACAAGCTTCAGGCAAGAGGAAACTTCCATCATCTTCAGAATACATTTTAACTTGCAAACAAATGACTATCCTCATTTAACAGATACCCCCCTCCTCATTGGCAACTGAGAGGTACCCTCAGCTGCACACAAAGCGGAGAAATTTGTCATCTAAAAATAAATGAAACCGTGGTAAATAGGCAACTGAATATTCTGAATGCAAAAATCAAGGTAAATTTTCTCTACCCAGTGAGCTCACAGGAATAGCAAACAAGTAATCGTAATAAGGCCAGGTATGATAATGAAAATTTAACACACAGCATGAGGTTTTAATTTTAATATATCTCTCTGATTTTTCTTTTTTTGCTATAAAATGAATCACTGTCTACAGACTGATCTCCAGGATAGTGTAGCAACATCCTTCAGAAATGCAACAGGAAGAATGGAAGTTCTCCATAGCAAAATTAAACTTCATTATTACAAGTCTCTTTTCCCTTCCACTGCTTAACACTTTAATGTTAAGCATACCCTCTGGGCAATTTATGTGTTTAATATCGCTGTTGTAAATAGAGCAGATCAAAACCCACTGCTGCTGGGAATATTATACAATATTGCAAAGTTGTGAGATGAATCTGGGGAGAGTGTCCCTGGTGAGACTGACAGAATGTCTACCCCAGAAGAGCTGGCTCTGGCCAATTTGCAGAGCTTGGCCTCTCTCCCTACGCTCGCGAAGGCCAAAACACAGCAAGAGGCAAACACTTTCCACTCTGGGCCCCCGGGAAAGCTAGGTCTGGCTTGATTTCACTTGTAGCCAAAAAACTGGATGAGGCCCCATGTAAAAGGGAACTTACTACCAATGTCTCACATTAGGACAGCACTGACAGTTTTGCCTGTCTCTAGATCAGGAGCTTTCAGGTAGGATACAAGCCTCCTTCAGACCTCTTCTGTGCCTAGGTAAGCTCTGTCAGATTTTCTCCCATCTTAAAGCAGGAGTTATGTACAGACCCTAGTACACATTCACCCAGTGGGATCCTGCTGGAAAGAAGGGAGATGCTCCCATATCATCACTGCTTGTTGCCATGACCATAAAAGTATGAATTTGTTCCTACTTGACTGCTTTAAAATACGTGAGGTTTCTTCTTCCCACCAGCACCACTTCAGTTGTGAGGAGCAAGTCTGAGAACTCACATGCTAGCCAAAGGCTCTACCACTGAGCTACTCCACCCAGCCCAACGCCTGAGGTTTCTAAGAATGGATCCTCCCCCTGGTGTTCTCCTCATCTCCCTCCTCCATCCAGATGCCGACATACACAAAGGTCCTCATGGTCACCACGTAAACCCCAGCAATAAACCATGCCTGCCAGCTGTTTTCTGAACCTGGAGGGAGGAAAGGACAGGTTTGAGCTGTAAAAATTTCCGATGCAGGAAAAGTTAGAAAGGATTTCACCATGAGTGTAGGACTGCAGCTGAGTCTTAAAAATGCAGAGGCAGAGACGGCACAGAAGCACTCGGAACAGCAGACAGGTAGGCGACAGCAGTGACATTTTTGCCTGTCTCTACCTGAGCAAACAGATAGAGGCAGCATGAGCAGAGACGCAAGGAAATCTGGCTGGAGCAATAAATTGAGGAAAAATGGTGAGAGTGAGAATAATAAGATCAGGGGATCAGTTTCCTCAGCAGAACCAGCACAAAGGAGTCCATAGGGCTATGCCGCCAGATAGGTATAAGGTGATGACTGTCTAAGCTTGTTCTTATTACAAAAGCCTGTGGCACCAGCCATGGGTCCTGTTGTCATTTGGCTAAGCTCCTGTTCTCTAAGGACTCTGTATTATGCCTGCTTGTTTTCCTATTATAGGTCTGTGTTGAGTTAGCTTTGCAGTACAGCTGTTTGCTTATCACATATTCCTCTGTGGCTCTAGACCCAGTGAATTTCCGTGAACGTGTGCATATTTTTGCCTGTTCAGCTTTCCAAGCAAGCTGATAGCAGAGTCAACTACTTCACTGTCTAGCATGCCCCTTTTGAAGAGCACGCTTCTTCTTTTTTACTGACCTAACACTTACTGTGAATCATGAAAACAACTTTCATAAACTCTGGCAGAATTTCCCATTTAGGTAAATGTGAAACTATAAGAGGAGTATTTGGAAAACCAACAAAATAAACCCCACTCTCTCCAGGAATATATATAATGATGCATTCGTGCACTGACCCAAGAAGTACATATGAATTGCTAATTATGTGACAAAATCTGTGCCAAACGCTGGGAATCTGTTAGTAAAGTTCTCCAAATCATGCTTAGCAATAATCAAAACAATTTATTTTAAAGATTACATAATAAAACCCAAGTTGTTATAAGAGGGACATGTACCAAAAGCCAAAATAAAAGAAGCCAAAAGTGGAAAATCACTACCATGCTCCCACCTCACAACCCAGCCCTCTGACTCCTTTTCCCCACCTTTATGAGCACAAATGATTTCGGATCTTGTGAGATTACTAGCAGCACCTACCCAGTTATACAAACAGAAGTGTCTCCAGCTAGTATCCAGCACCCACTAAAGAGGAAGCAAAACCACCCAGGCTGGAGATTTAGACCATTATGACTAAAAATATTCTTCTGCCAGTAGCAGACACATTAGTGGGGAAGTGAGTAGAGCAGCAATACTATTAAATGATCTTTAAAAGGAATTTCTACTGGAAGACTTCTGACTAATATTCTTTTAAACTCCACAATCATAGCCTTTTGTCATTGAAAATACTTACAAATATTAGTTTCCTTTCCTGTTACACTAGGGACTACTGACTCAGGCCTTTTGACTTTTATAGATCCTATAGCAGTGGTGGCAAATCAATGGCATGCATGCTGCAGCCAGCTACGTGCTATCACTGAAAGTTCTGAACAGTTCACCATCACTGCCCTATAGTATCGAAAATTACTTTCTGGAACAGCAATTACTGTACTGTCACTACAGATGTAAAACACCAATACAGAACCAACAGAGTAACCTCCAAACATATAAACCACGAGCTGCTTGGACAGGATGGAGAAAAGGGGGCCAGAGAGTCCCATCTCTGCACCTCTCCATTAACACTGCTTTAAACCACTGGTCTGAGACTGTTTACATTCTGAGTTATTTCATTAGATTGTAAATTTTTAGATCGCAGAAGCCAATCTTTATTCTTTTTTTGTGTGTTCAGCATCTAGTATACTGACTATTCTAAAGCAAGCATTCCAAAAATACCTTGACCCAGGAGCTAAAAAACGAGGAAGTGGTGGTAAATGCAGGTAAGCCATGGAGTGTGCGAAGGGTGTGGGGAAGGAATCTGTGCATAAGCAAGGGTGAGGAGGTGAATGTAGAGAGAGGCCGGGTAACAAGAGGGCTGAGACTGGTAGAGGCGGGAGGCGCAGGTAAACGCCGGTCTGTGTCCTGGTGAGCAGGGTTAGCTACTGTCCTTCCACCAGTTGAGTTCTGCAGGGGATAGACACCCCAATGCCTCAACTACACAAGGTCCAGCTGCCCTGAGAGGTGTAAGTTCAGAGTGGCACCAACCGCCAGAGCTTCTGCCTCGTTTCTTCAACAAGTTCCTAGTGGGAGGTGGGAGCTGGCAAGTGATGTGCAAGCAAAGGGTGGAAGATGCTAACAAGGGAGTCACAGATGGAACAGGGTAGACCATGCGGGAAGGCAATGAGGCTGCCCTGCAAAAGCACTGTCAACTCTGTATTTGAAAGAACAAGAACAGACAGAAGACAATGCAAATAACAGGAAAGAGGCAGAGGGTCTCAGAGGTCACCCTTGGTGTGCTCCAGACTCCCCTGTGCTCGCTTCCACTGAGCGCCTCTCTTGTGACTTGCTCTGTGTTTTCCTTTGACTACTCACTCTCCTTCTGCCCTCTCAATAGCAAACCTAAAATCAGAGCTTCTATGCCTTTCCTCTGGAAGACAAAACATCGGACTCTACCCTCCTCCCCACCTTCTCTTTTGCACTAAATCCAACAAGAAAAAAATAAAATATTCAAAAAACTTCAAGTGGTACTGACTTAATTAGCAGAAACTCCAGATCATTCATGCTAATTTTAATTATCTTCCCACTTCACAAAGAAAGTTAACCGCGGGTGATTGTCAGATGGTCTTCTTGCCATTCTGAATACAGCAAGTGCATTGCTCCCTCAACCTTAACAAGAACATTAAACTGTTGCATACCACCACCACCACCCCCGCCCCATCTTAAACATCAAGAACCAAACACAAATCCAGCCCTCTATTCTTTGCCCAGAAAACCTTCATTCATGCACCAAATGTTTAATAAGCCCATAAAGCATAAAGCACTTTGCCAAATAAAACATGCATTGCACCACTCAAAAGCCAGAGTGCCGAGGGAGGAAATAACACATTTATAAATAACTAACTACAGTATTAGGTAGGAAATATTATCCATGTGAGAGGATGAGGTGCTCTGGACCTGGGATAAATTAGTGACTATCATTTTTGTTATGTCTGCTCCTGAAGAAAATGATACAGTCTGATACAGTTTTCCAATTGAAATTCACTGGTTTAGTTAAGTAAGTATTTTCTTTATAAAAATAAATAAATAAATAAAAGACTACTTTGGTTTCTGAAAGCGTAACAAGAACTGCTTCTACATGAAGTGGAAGAAAATGTGAATTCCCTGACAAGCAATCTACTAAAAATGCACTGTAAGTGGTATATTATTTGCACATTTATAATAGTCTGTGGAGAAGAATCTGTCCAGATAACTTAATTTCTCCCAAAGAGAAAAGGAAACTGCACTAAAATATTGAAAGAACCCATATAGCTTCTGACTCTGTAGACTCCAAAGATGGTTTCTGATGATTCTGTTAGATGTAAAAATGCTCCAGTGAACCAAAATGCATCTTAGAATTTGTAAGCAGCTAAGTGCTTCCAATCTAAACTCTTTCATGCATTTTTAGTTATTATAGTGCACAATTCCCTTAAACTCTGAAGAAAGAGCAGCCCTAGATAGCAGACTTCAAAAGCTTAGATTTTCCTGAGGTATCTCACACGGCTTCCATACTCAAGAATGCTGGGTCATTAGTAAACTAGTTCATAGGATTCAGTCACATAAACACCTGAACGTGCTCCACAAAGCCAAGTCATAACCCAGATCCATTCCTTCACATGGCTCTGTTTAATATGCCCTATCCTGACAGACGAGTTAAAAACTGGATATATGTTCTTAAAAAAAGTCAGTTGGCAAATCGAGAAATGTTAGTTTCTTAAAAGAGACATCTGAACACGGCTGCCCTTGCAAGAGAAAAGCAGCATTACTTTGCTTCAGGAACCATTATCAATCAGACTGGATGTTCTCCCTTTTAATGCCACTGAATCATTACAAAGCTGTAAGCTAGGTACCATCCCACATTAAGGCAAAGAAACTGTAAAGAAGGCACGCACTGTAAAATGCCAGAGCCAAGGTATGTCCCAGGGTATCTTCAAATTCCATACTGCCCTGCTGTACAACTTGCTGATGATTCATGCACCATCTTGGGGTGCGTGACCAGGATAACAAGTTGTCTATGGAAAACAAAATGATAATAATAACCAGGAAGCTCCAAGCCAGTACTTTCATGAAGTCAATTATACACAATATGCAATGACTGTTCGTTCCTTCCAGTTTCTTTTTTTTTATTTTTTATTTTTTTATCAGTACCGGGGATTGAACCCATGACCATGGGCTTGCAAGGCAGGCGCTTATGCCGCTGAGCTAATTCCCCTCCTTCCAGTTTCTTAAGTGAGGTGTTCCCTTAATCTCCCAATACATCTCCGTACTGTTAAAAGAATAAGAGAAAGGCCACGTAAATCTCCCCAGTTCCCTCCAATTAAAATGAATAAAATTATTCTATTTCCCAGAGCTGCAAGCTGCAGGGTTGCGTCACTCAATCTAGAAACATTTACTGAGCATCCAGCAAGTATCAGGCAGTCACTGGTCAAAGAACCAGAACAACAGCAGTGAATAAAGAAACAAAGTCCCTACGCTTGTGAAGAAGACTGCATTCTACTGATGAGCAGAGCTTATAAGAACAAGATGAAAGACTGCTGGAGCAGGTATCCACGACCCATAGGGTCAACAGCTACTTCTGGAAAACAAAATTCTTGGGGCTGGGGATGGTGATCAGAAGTATGGTACCAGCCTAGCATTCACAGGGCCTGGGTTGAATCTCAAGCTCTATAAAAACAAAACAAAACATGTTTCCTCTTTTGGCATCTCGGAGGCATATCCACATGTTAGCTGACCATGAAGCACATTTACAGAACGTTTTAAAAATCAAGACACTAAGTAAAATGAGCATTTTCAGGCAAACGCAGATTCTAACGGCCATTTAGTCCATTTTCCTATCATCAGACAGAACCAAACTAAACCTTCAAAAGCAGAACTATAAATGGATCGCCCACTGATCTCCCCATGAACAATCCTAAACTCTGCCTCAGGAAGCCACTGCAAGGTCTGGATGTCAGCTCAGGCTCTCAACAAGGCAGGGTAAAATTCACATTGTGTCTAAATGTGAAAGTTGAAGCAACAACTCATACAGCACCTGAATAATAACCCACTCACTTTTAATTCTACAATTTCTGTGGCAATTTCAAATAGGATGAACTTTCTGACCTCATGTGAGATCACAGGAACCCTTCCAAGGTTCCCACTTCAATTCATCATTAATAGGACACATGTTCCAATATTACAGAAGCCCCTGCTCGCTGCTGCTACTAGCAGAAGCCATTTCTTTTGCCTACTGGCATGCTTGCCCATTTAATTACCAAAGACAACATGCGCCAGCGTGACCAGCCCCATGCGTGTGCCCTGCTGACCTAGTTTAATACAATCTGGGCTCACATCAAACAGACCACAGGTTTAATTCCTCACTACAACTAGAGGACAGTGCATAACAGAGAGCTGCACTGGACAACTGTTCTGTCTTAGGCATCACTGAAAAATAGCCACAAAGAAGCTTATGTGGTTCCATCACCCTAACATAATCACCAGTGTGATTTGTTGAGGCTGCCTCCCCCCACCCTCACAGCGACCAATTTCCTAAAACTCTGGGCTGTGCATCCACAGGTTTAAATATTAAAATGTGTCTAGCCCTTTCTTCTGTTTTCACTCTAGGGAAAAGATGGATTAGAAAAAAGATTAACTTCATCCTCCCTAAAATAATGAATTCGGAGACCCTGGTATGTCTAACCTATTGCTGATGATCATTTTAAAGCAGAAAATAAAGACACACATACTGCTGGGCTTCCTCCCAGACTCCGAATCTAGTGATGTTTCAGTTCCATTTAATGTTTAGGTATTTCAGAATCACAAGACCTTCTTCGGTGGGGGGAAAAAAAAAAAGAAAGAAAGCCATAGTGTCTAAAAATCTCTGAAGGCACTAGAAAACATATTGTAACCAACAATCCCCTCCCATCTCATTATGTGGTGCACATTTATTTCCAGGATTCCCTTGGCCGTGTTCAGCTGGTGTCCTGTAATGAGAGAATTATCCGCTCAATCGTATACTGGTTCTGAGGGATGAGACAGGCTGATCTGAAATGGGTACAACAGGGGAAAGAAAAAAGCCTTGAGGGGTGAGGACTGCTCAGGGCTACTAGCAGGGTGGTAAAGCCTAGTGGTGACAGGCATGTGGGGCTGCGGGCTCAAGGCCACCTCTCCCCCTTTGGGAGGGGGCAGAACCTGCCTCGTAGTGTGTTGCCAAAAAAACACTGCACTGAAACAAAGAGCCCTCACTGTCTGTCAGCGGCTGTTAGCACCTGAGCACTGGAAGGTCATTCCAGCCCATTAAGTACACAGTAAGCAGATGACACCAGACACCTAACACTCTCCATCACAGTATGACCCCCCATATAAAGGGATACTTCCCTTTATATGAAGCTGAAGCTGCTCTTTATACCTCTGCTAGGTATGTGTATCTTTATATAAGCAAGACACAGGCTCTCTTCTCTAAAATAATCAGGGCACCACACAGTGATAAGACACAACAGTTCAGCATCAAATCTGTCTTTCTGTTTCATTTTAATGTTCATTAAACTGATGTCTCCACAGATGTTCCCTCAGTGTTCTCCAATGGTATAGCGCATTCTCCCCCTCTGAAAACGGAGAAAGCAGCACAAAATTTTTAGTTCACGTAGGTGCCAAACATCAGCTCTGAACTATCTTCATGTATTCAGTCTTTTGTTGACGTTCTGAGCACAAAGAAAAAAGTCAGGTGTAGAATTCACAAGGTAAAACAGACAACTAAACAATTACCCGAGGAAAGGAACTGCCTAATGTAAGTTTTTACATTACATCTATCCCGTCTTCCCTTTTCCTTCTGCCTTTCCATTCACTTAAAAATAATCCGCATTTCTTTCTTCAATACACAGATGATTTGTGTGTTGGGGGAGAGGGAAGTTTCCGATGTCAGGTTTCAGAGCCTTTTATCCTAAACCTCAAAAGTGACTCTCTGAATTGATCATCTTCCTGGGCATCTGTACTGTGATATCAAGTTCCCCTCCTGAAACAGGGCAGAGTGGGCTGTCAGGAGAAGGAGCACAGGAAATTAACATCAAGACCCACGGAATCACAATCACTCTCCAAGATCTCTTTACTGCCATTCCTATGGGAATGTGGGATCCCTTGGGGAATACAGAGAGCTGGATAAATGATATGATGAGAAAATAATCTTAGCATCCCACGAGTAGAAGGCCCTTTGCATTTCCCTCTGATCAATTCTGTCCTTAGCACATAAGAAAGCCAGAGATTTTTGTTAGACCATTTTTTTTATGTCTCTCCCACGACCTCTCTTCCATCTGCCATTCCCTTCCTTGGTCAGCATCCTCAGTACCACAGCACTGGCTCAGCGTCATGAGCCTCCAATCACTGCCCAGGTCACCAGCGCCCATCCAATGGCCCAGCCACTGCCACACCGGGACTTCAGCTCCTCGCCCTGCAGAAGGCATTTTCCCAGAGATGTTTGTTTCCTTTGCTTTTCTGTCCCAATAACTTTTCAATAACCAATGGCATATCCCACCTGTCACCATGTGTTGGGCCCCAAAATGTTGCCACACTCCTCTGTCCCTGCATTTCTCAATCAGTATCTACAAGTACACATTAACAGTGACACAGTAGTGCCCTTCCATCAGAAGGATCAGAACTTCAAGAAAAAGTCACGTGTTACAAACACGCTCAACATTCAGAAAGCAACTCTCTTTTACTAGAAAATAAGTCCAGTTTAAATAGTCTTTGAGAACAAGAATATCACGCAGATGGCAATTTAAAGAAAAAACCGTGTTTGATGACAATGAGGGGAAGTCTGGAAGTACACACCATATAACACAGATTGTAGGAATCTATCACAAATTGGGCTTGTGACATAATTCTTTCCTACACTTACTTCTAGAAAGCTCAAACTACCCTTCTGGCGACCCAAACTGATAGAAGTTATTGAGCCTCTATTGAGATTCTTTCAAGCCACCTGAATTTTCAATAAAAGCCATATCTCAAACTCTTTATTTCTGTCCTCTGTCCTCTAGACCGGAACTTAGTTCCTCTTCCCTAGAATCTATAACGAGTTGAATACCGAAAAGCGGAGTCCGCCCGCCAGCTGTCCAGGCTGTACACTATGCAAGGGCACCACATTCAAGGAGGGACCAGTCACAGTGCAAAAAATCTCGATTTTTAAAATTGTATTTTTCTTAAAATCAGGATGCATTGACGATGGATAATGCAACGATCTATATTACAATTCTCAAGCCTACAGCAGCAAAGGATCATGTCCTAAAAATCAGCATCATTGAGCAGGTTCCCACCAGATGGAAACAAGACGTCTTGGAGCAGGGAGGTCTTTGTCTCCTGCACACTCACTGTCCCACGGGCTAGCCACAGCCTCAAGAAAAGCTATTCTCAAATGCTTTCAACTTTCCGCGGTCTGGTATGTTCATTCAAGCTTCTGCTCTGAGTTGAATGGATTCTGTTTGCAGGGCGTTGCCCTCCCCCATCTCATATGGTCTTTTTCCCTTAATAACTCAGTTATCAAGCACATCCTCTACTCAGCGTACACCCCCACAGACCCTGCATCCTCTGCCCCATTTCTGCCAACTGATACTACTACACCCATGTTAATGATAACACAATAACCTTTTGTTGCAGTGGATTAATTACCACTAAGAAACAGATGTCTCTTATAGGCACACTCCACACATTTAAAATCATTAACAAAACATGACGCTTGAACTTGAGTTTCAGCTGCTGTCTGAATACAGTCCTAGTAATTTTCAAAAAAGCAAAATGAAACTAAGCTTTCACATGACAATTCACTTTTACAGATTTATTTTATTAATAATATCCTTCATAATAAAATTACCATCATCTATTTGCTGTGAGCACCAGAAAGTGTGAAACATGTGACAGGCATCTGCCAATCAAGTCAAATGGAATAATAAATCAAGTAAAAATTGTATATAACCCCCACCACCACCATCCCGGAAAACAAGTTTTACTGCCATTGGTGACAGTCCAACCTGGTGGGCAATCTAGCTGTGGAAACCTTGAAAAGATACAGGAAATTTTTGAAGAAAGGAGAAAGATTTAGGAAAGCATGAACAGTAACTTCATTATAATACTTCTCACTTTAAAAATTAAATTAGTTGAGAAATCCTTGACTATGCAGTAACTGTAAATAAATAAACTCTTCCCAACTGGTGTTGTTTCATAATTTCATCATATTTCCCACTGGCTGAGTCCAAGATTTTGAAGACACTGAATCAATTATTTGTAGATTCATCTTCAATAGATTACATGACAATTTGCTTTCTAACCTAATCCCTCAAGCAGTTAATGATCTGGAAACTGTTAAATACACCATATAAATGCAGTATCTTAAGGCTTTAACACACAGATTGGTCAGAGGTAGAACATCTCTTATACAATGAATAAACAAGTCCATTTATGGATCTTAATTTCGTTAAGCTGTATCAAATTCGTATCATGCTTATTTCCTTCTAATTTAGAGTAAGTTAAAAATCAGAGGAAACAAGAATCCTACAATACTGACAATATTAATTAGATCCTTAGGAAAATATTGTTTAAGGGGCCAGGGATTTAGCTCAGTGGCTCAAGTGCTTGCCTGATAAGCACAAGGTCATAAGGTCAATTCCTGGTACCAAAAGAAAGAAAAAATATTGTTTAAAAAAAAAACAGCAAAAATTACTTTTTCTCTAAATCATCCAGCAGGAGGATACATTATTAAGTGATAGAATAGTCACAAATTTTCCTTCCGAATGCCCCTTGGATAGACACCAAAATTTTATCATACAAAATTTGCCAATATTCAACCATTTTGTGCTTACAAAAATGACAATTTTTCTAAGTCAATTAACCGCATTGGAAAAAATTCAGTGATTATAAAACTTAAATTTTCAAACCTATCTATTGCTCAACATGTATCGTTCTTCTGAGCAGCATCAAAAAGTTGAGTATTATTAACTGTTGCTGCTTCACTTCATCACCAATGGTACCCAAAAGATAATAAATTAACTCCCTCCAGAATCTAGAAAGGTTAATGCAGCCCCTCAATTCTTTCTTTCCGTTCAGCCCCAATTAACTATCTATGCCTGTGTCCTCCATACATCACAAAAGACGTTTCAAGGACATACACGTGGCAGAAAGAAAAGACGAGGACTGGAAGGCACAGGGGTGACAGAAAGGCTACTGGTCTCTAAGAGGAGCAGGCTAGATGGCAACCGTGACAGCGAAGGGAAAGACAAGATGCAGGGAGTTGGTGCAGGACGGAAGAAGATACAAAGAGAAGCAAATAGCTGCCCACAAATCCAGTCCTGGTGTGGGAGGGAAAAGCACACCACACACAGAAAATAAAACACAGCCAAGCCCAGGTTCAGTTGGAAAGCAGGAAAAGTTTACTCCTGGCTCCTCATGTTTAGTAAACCACCCGTCTTATGACCCATCACCATCACTCTCGCCGACAACAACATGACCATCATTCTCGGTACTGGCAGGACTATGGAAATAAAACCATCAAGAGAAAAGTGATGCGAGCACCTGAAACTTACCTGTTTGCAAAATGTATTTTCTTCTAAGAAAGAGTGAAGAGGATTTAAATAATTTCCTTTACCTACTGGGAGAGTCATTAAATCAACAGACTAGCGCAGCAGAACAGAACGTGAAAGAAACAGACCATGGAAGATGCCATAAAAGCCTGGGGGACAAGCTCCCATACAAAGGGGCTGAGGAAGTAAACTCCGCACACTGAGAAGCAAATCACAAACAAGTGTCTTCTGAATATTCATCATGGAGATACTGTAATTTACTAAGAATAGATATTCTTGAGCTCTGCCTACGGCTGATCTTTGTTCTCCCAGAATTTGTTTTCTTGAAAGTCTTCGTAGCTACTGTTGAAGCACAGCCACATGGAAGAACCAGTCTTGGGCCAATGCGGGAAAATGAGCAGAGAAGCAGTGTCTCAATCCGCCAAAAGTCTGAACAGGATCACCAGGCATGTGACAAGCACTAAGTCACTTAGCCTTCAGAGCAACCCAGAGCAGATTCCCATAACCCAGGTTTGCACAGGCGGAGACTGACAGGTGGTGAGAGAGGTCAATGCCTTGCCCAAGATACTAAAGAACAAATCCCACTTCTTGAAGCTTTTCTGTGGGTGTGACCTCCTGCAAGTACCTACAATAACATGGCCCCCAACTCCACTGCACCCACATCGCTCCTCCAGCCACCCACTCACATCTCTGCTCAGGCAAACCAAATTCCCAAGCAAACTGCTGGGCAACACGGTTACAAACACCCTGCCTTCGTCCCAGCCTTTTCCTAAAACGCCTCTGCTTTTCACTTACCTCCTCTTCCAAGAGCAGCTTCACCTCTTTCTGAAGTCTTTCTAACCCAGACAGAACTGAACCCTTCCTTGATTGGGTCCTGCAGTCACTGGAACAAAGTAATACTACACTTCTCTCCAGTATTTATGTCTGGCCACAGAAAGAGACTACATGATTTTTTAAGAACAGGTATCAGTAAATGTTTTTAGAATAAATTTCTAAAAAAGAAAGAAAGCCATAATTCAATGTAGATCCAACCCAAAATGCACTGCGCTACATTTCCAGAGGCCTGCCGTGTACTCTTCTAAAAATCGGTCTGTGACTGTCAATCTGAGGTGGCTTCTGAGCACTTCACATGCAGCTAGCCAGCACTGAGAGGTGCTGAAAGCATAAAACACACGATCTGCAAAATCCAATATGAAAAAAAGAACGGCAAATATTTTCACAGGTTAACATATTTTTAAAACATGAGGTTAAACATGTTAAAATGGATTCCATCTGTTTCTTGGTTATTTTTAAAGCAGATACTGGAAAACTTAATGTTACATATATGGCTCACATCATATTCCTATTGGACAGAGCTACAATATAAAGTATAGCCTTGCTCTTATTAATAAATCTGTTAACATGGTGCTGAGCATAATTTAACATTTCCTAAGCAGGGATGGTGAACCATTTAGAGCTTTCAATGATAACAACCCGCTGTGGCATGCATGCCACAGATCCGCCATCGCTGAGAGAGAGGATGATCAAAGGCTCCAGGGCAACGTTATTCACTGTGGCCTGGCTGGATCTATAGTTTGCCCCTACATTAAAAGCTCACAGAATACTACTGTCAGAGTTCTAGCCACACATTGTACTTCTCTATATAGCTATTGGCGTTTCACATATAATTGCAATCCAGCTATTTTACTGAATTCTGAGGTAACAGGCTGACAGGAAAAGCAAGGCAGGACCAAAGTGAAGCAAGGTACTTGCCTGATGCACACAATTTAATGGGAACCAAAAAACTCAGTGCCGTCATTTGGATGCCGCCTGTCCACCAAGGGTTCATAGCAGGAGGCTTTGTGCTCCATATGGTGGTGCTGAGGTGGTGAGACCTTTAAATGGGGGTGGGGGGGAGCTCACATATGCGTCAGGTAATTGAAGCTTTGATCTCAGAAGAAATAAAAGTTGTTGTTATGGGACTCCAGTTAGCTCCTCCAACAGTGAGTTGTTATAAAAAGTGAGCCCTTTCCTCTCCATTCTCTACCTTTCTGTCTCATCAGGTGATCTCTCTCCATTCAGTCTCACCATTGTGATGCTATCTGGCATGAGGCCTTCTTTGGAGTCCAAATCCACATAATCCCCTAGTTGATGACAGTCAGTTGGAACTAAGTCAACTGGAATTCCATAATCCTCTTTTCTTTATAAAGTACCCAGACTCAGTTCTTTTATTATAGCAGCAGAAAACTAATACACTAAGTGAACAAGACAAATAATTTTTTAAATAATGATATTATTGATATGTAGTTCACATATCATAAGGTTCTACATATTTCACTAATGCCACCTTTTATTTATCAGTTGATGAATGTTTGGATTATTTCTAGATTGGGCTATTATGTACATGCTCTTGTAAAAGTTTTTACATGGATATAAATTTTCAGTTCTCTCAGGTATATATTCAGAAATGAACTTCCGGGACATAGTATAACTCTGTAACTTAAGCAGCTACCAACTGTCTTCCAAAGCAGCAGCAGCCCCACCACTTCATAGCATCTCCAGTCATCTGTCAGAGTTTTGACCTTCTTCACCAACACTTGTGATAATTTCTTTTTAGCCATCTTAGTGGTTATGTTGTAGTATCTTGCTGTGGCTTTTGATCTGCATTTCCCTGATGACTAGCGCTGACCATCTTTTCATATGCTCATTAGCCATTCACATGCGCATCTTCCTTGAAGAAATATCAACTCAAATCCTTTGCTTATTTTTGAAATGAGTTGTCCTTATCATCTCCAAAAGGTTGTATCATCTCCAAAAGGCTGTACTCATTATACATTCTAGAAGTTTCTTATCAGATACATGATTTACAAAAAAAAAAAATTCATTCTACTATAAGTTTATTAAACCCAACCTATATATTTTGTCACTTCTACTTTTGGCAACATATCTGAGAAACCGCTGCCTAGTCAAAAATTCTGAAGATTTACACATTTCTTCTAGGCATTTCAGTGTCTCCCCTCTCCCATTTGGCAACCATTTTTATTTAATGTTTATATATGGTATGAGTCAGGTCTGACTTCATTCTTTTGCACTTAAGTATCAGTTATGCTAGTACTGTTTTAAGAATTATTCTTCCACCATGAAATTATCACTCTTGTTGAAAACTACTGTTCATAAGTCTAAGGGTTTAGCTCTAGCTCAACTGTACATCACTGATATATACAATTCTTGTGTCTGTAGCATGTTGTCATTATTATTTTAGCTTTGTAGCAAGTTTTGAAATCTGGTAGTATGTGTCTTTCAACTTTGTTCTGTTTCTTCAGTGTTTCTTTGGCTATTTAACATGAATTTTCAGATCAGCCTTTCAATTTCTGGAAGCACAGAGAAGGTATCTATGATTTTGATGAGAAATTCTGTTGAATGTATATATCGATTTAGGGAACTTTGATAGCTCGATACTTTGAAGTGCATCAATCCATGAATACAAAATAACTTCCTTCAGTTCTAACATCTTTCAACAATATTTTGTAGTATTCTGTATATAAGTTTTGATGTCTTTCATTAAATCCATTCCTATGTATTACAGTCATTTTGGCATGACTGTAAGAGAATCAATGTCTTAATCTTTATTTTCAGATCTTTCAGTAAATTTACAGAAATATAATTAACTTTTCCTTAATGATCCTTATTTATATGTTGCTATTTTTTGTTTGGTAATATTTCAGTAGAGACATCTGCATCTATATTTATAAGGAATACTGGGCCGTACTTTTCTTGTTTGTAAATCAAAGTAAAACTGATCTCCAAGAATGAATTGGGAAATGTCACCTCCTTTTCAATTTTCTGGAGATTATACAAAACTGCTCTCAATTTTTTGAACAATTAGTAGATTCTACCAGTGAAAGCACGTTGGTGTACACTTTTCTTTGAAGTTTTTTTTAATCATTTTAATCATTTTGTTATAGGTCACTTCATATTTTATATTTCATCTTGAGTTGGTGTGGTTGTATATGTTCTTCCTAGGTGTTTATTCATTTCATTCAGGTTAACTAATTTGTTGATATAAAATTATCACATTTCAATTCACTGTAGAAAGTAGCGTTTAAAATCTTCAACTGCCTTTATTGAATGTTATGTTTCTTCTTTCAATTGTACCATTTTTGCTTCATATATTTTGGGGATATTATATAATCTACATATTTGTAACTGTTTTCCCAATGGATATGTCTCTTTGACAATACATAATGACCTTCTTTGTCTCTTATAATAATTCTGATTTAAAATATATTTTGCCTGATATTAGTTTAACCACTCCAACTCTCTGTTGATTATAGTTTGTTTGTTACATCTTAATTTATTCTTTAATTTTCAAAGTATATGCATCTTTAAATATACAGTGAGTCTGTTGTAGACATTTTGGAATGTACTTAATACATTCTGCCAACCTCTACCTTTTCATTAGAGTGTTTAGTCCATTTACATTTAATGATAAGATTTACCTATGTCATTTTGTTGCTTGTTTTCTAGAAAACAAGTATAGAATATACACTATACAGAATCTCAGCATTGTACTACAAATCAATCACACACTCTAGATAAAGCCACTTCCAAAAAAACCTAGTTTGCATGAGGTTTTGGAGGGATATCTAGACACAAACCACAACATTCGCCCTTGCCCCCCTCAAGACTCATGCACATCACCTTATGCAAAAGGCATTTAGTCCATCTCAAAAAGTTTGAGCATTGTTGAAAAGTCCCAGTTCCAAGGCTCCTCTGGAATTTAAGGCAAACTCTTTATCTATGAGCTCCTGTACAAATGAAAAGAAAGTTAAACCTTTTCAACATTCAATAGCACAAGATAGAAATTTCCATTCCAAAAATTACAAACAGGAGGATATAAAAGAATGGAACCAAAGCAAGTCCAAATCCAGCAGGACAAACATTAAATCTTCTAGTTACATGTCCAACATCCAGGCAATCTGTGGCAAGATGTAAATTCAAATGGCCTGGGTGACTCCACCCCTACAGCACTTCCAGTGGCTGTAGCTCTGATCAGAATCTCCCATACTGTGTAGCCTAAGGTGTTCCAGATCTGGCGTCTCTGAATATTTCCTAACTTTTCCCACAAACCATTCCCAAAGGCTTCTAAGCTACATGATCAGGTATAGTCACAGCACAGCATTCTATTCCTGGTACCAAATTCTGTCTTAATCACCTTTTTCATTGCTGAGATAAAACATCTGATGGTCAAAGGTAAGGGAGGAAAGGTTTATGTGGCTCACAGTTTGTGGATGTTTCAGTCCATAATCAACTGGCTCCAACACAGAGAGGCACATGGCAGAGGGCAACAGTTTATGGCTGCAGAAAACAGAAAAAGCAGCAAGGGAGAGAAGAGACAAAGCTTTCTGTCCCTTATGTTGTATCCAGTTTACTGGGATTAGGGAAGTGCCAAGTCAGTCAGTGGACTGATCTAGTAGTCATCTACCCTTAGTCCTAGCACCCTTAATCCCAGCATTACACCACAAATCAATGACACACTCTCGATTCAGCCACCCCTGAAAAACCCTATTATTTCACGAGCTTTTGAGGAAACATCTAGACACAAACTATAACAGTAACTACTTAATGGTAGAGCAAAAGATTCCCTAAATATCCTGAACACGTCTCCCAGCCTTTGGTGATAGCCTGCGTGTTAGAACACCTTCCAACACTTCAACATGTAGTTTTCAGTTCTGCCTTCACTTGTCTTTCCACCTGTGCAAAGGTTCAGTATCATCTGGTCTTTCCTGAGCACGTGCATACACCCACAAACATTCCAGATTACAAGGTCTAAGCAAGTTTTGTAGTGCCATCTATGGCTATCTCCCTTCCTAGTATTTCATTTTAATTTGGAGGTCAAACTCTTCTGACCTCAAGTGATGCCACCACTTCAAGAAGCTTTGATGTTAAACAATTGCTGTTAATTGTTTCCAGAAACTGCATTAGGTCTATTTACACAGAATGAGCTCTAGCAAGTTACATAAAAACAAATCTTAAGAATGGAGTTTTTCGTGGAGTCGCAAATATCACACTGTGACAATTTTCTCATAAAAGTATTTTTTGAGAGGTTTAAATCTTTCCCATCCCCTTCAATGGTTTCTAGGTTATTAATCTTCAAGGTCACCATGAAGCTAAATGGAGGGAGAACAGACATAAGGTAAGTTTAAATGCCATAAACTTCACTATTCTTGCTGAGATTTGGTCTTATTTCTTTCTTGAATAAACACTTCCCAAAGTGTTGCAAGCTCTGGTTAGTTTTGCCATTCAAAAATTAATACATGTTGACAATTTTTGCATTTTTCTCATTAGAAAACCTTATTAAGAGATGTGCTTTCAACACAAGTGATAATTTAAGGTGGTATTTTCTAAAAATTAAAATTAAGAACAAAATATCAAAGTTTTAAGTCAAGATAGGATCAGGATTGATGGTTTTTCTTTTTGTGTCAGGCTCCAATATGATCTTATCTTCACTAAAAATTTTGATATTTTATTGTGGGTTTTGCATTAATTTTGATTAAATTACATGAAAATAATTTTATTATTGAGTTTTTTGGTGCCCACTTAAATTCTGTGCCTGAAACAAATGCCGGAGTCTGCCTATTGCTGTCCCTAAGAAAAGTGACTTTCAGGCATTTCGCTCTTTTTTTATGCTCTAACCTAAGATATTCATTCTAACTCACATTTACACTCAAATTTATTAATCCTAAAATCAAGAAGATTTTCAGTATGCAATTTGAGGGTAGAGAACAATGTAGTTATACCAAAAGAACTTCATAAATTTTCTAGCACAGCAAATTAGCAAATCAGCTAACTGAGGAAAGAAGAATTATGAGCTATCAGTTAAATTAACACAATATGGATTTTTAAAAGTAATACTTGATACAATACTCAGGAAATTAAATGTAATGTTTGGCATGTCCACTACACAAACTTGCTAAGATATCATGAAACACTAATAATGCATTAGATTTAGAAATATGAATTTCAACTAAAAATATTCTACTGCACAATCTTGGTTCTCAACTTGACTTGTTCTAAAAACAAACTGAGTATAAGAATTAGGAATAAAAAATGTGTTTGGCATAATATGTGGTAAAATTTCCAACCTGAGGATCACTTGCTTAAAATGAAAGATTGCCTGTGGTAAGAAGCTTTTTTGAGTAAGTAACTTCAGACAACTTAGTACAAAGGCAAGTAATCTGGACGATTTGAGAGTATTTCTCCTATTCTGTCATTTAACAGAGATGGTGTTTATATTAAGTTTTCAGATTAGCACTTCACAGTAGTAGGTGAAGTATGGAAATTTAACTTCCTTATTAACTTCCCTCATTATTTGTCTCTGTTGTTTTATTGTCATTTCTTCCAATTCCTGTCTCTAAACTCCATGTTCTCTGTATTTCTGAAAAGCATATCAATGTTAGCCTATTCTGGACAGACTTATTTGCCTTATTACAGTTCTTAATACAAATTAATGCACTGTGTTGTCTTTTCATTGCTGCAGGTGTATCAAACTTCCCACAGTCACTACCAATCTGTCATTAATACTATTTTGGCCCTCATCACACACACTACTGACTTACTATACTGACTGTATGTACACATTGTTCTGTTTTTCTACAAGAGCCAAACCTACTGTTTCAACAGGTCTGCAGGCACACAGAAGAGGGCAAAGCCTGGTCTTCTGCAGTCGTACAACTTTTCCTTTCTGGGAAAAGGCAAGTATATTTGCCTAGAAGACAATAATTTTACTAGAAAAAAAAATTTAACAAATTTTGTTAACAATCTCCTCTTTCTAGCTAGCCTAAACTCTGGTATTAAAATATTACATAGAAATCAGATAAAAGATCGAAATAATTTAGCCATTTATCTAATCATACTCATTGAGCAGACAATATAATGTCCACTTAGAAAGTAGGAGAAAACCCTAAGAAGGCTAAACTAAGAGGTTGTAAAGTGCTTGGTAATATGCTTGTCTTGGCTACTTTTCTCTCACTGCTGAGAGAAAATACCCAATGCCCAAAATTAGGGAAGGAAAGGTTCACTGAGCTTACAGTTTTTGGAGGCTTCAGTCTGTGCTCAGCTGGCACCAAGGCAGGGTGGAATGGCTGAAGGGCAGCCATTTATGGCAGCAAGCCACAAGCAACAAGAGCAAAAAGGGCAAAAAGGAAAGAGCACACCTCCTTCCCTTCCTTATACAGTGCTCACACCGCCAATCCCAGCACTAGACAGCGAACCAATCACAAATGCTAGATTCAACAACCTCCATGACCGCATGAGGTCTGGGGGCCATCCAAATTACAAACCATAACAATATTAGAACATTAAAATCAATCGTTTCCCATATATCAATAATTAATTGTACATTATATAATAAACATCAACAGTCAAACCTTAAGACTGTGAGTAACTTGGTCTGCAAGTGTTCCACATGACAAGCAAATATTTCTAAGAAACTTCAACTTGAAGAAAGCTTGCAGTGAAAGCAGTACCTCACACTGAATGTCACATGATTACAACTGGTCAGTCTCTCTTAGTCTCCATCTCTCTCTCTCTCTCTCTCTCTTGCTCTGCTTTGATATACAAGTCCTTTGGATTATGAATACAACAAATTATTCTCACAAACCAAGGTTTTACCATATTTTTTACTAGAGTACATACACTATATATACGGTAAGAATGCCAGAGTCCTATCAATCCCACCTTCCTATACCATCTGCATATGTATCCACTCAAGCTGTTACCATGCTCCCTATCTGCCAGTGAACAATCTAGAGAATTCCTATATGAATGGTTTCTTCTTTGGTCACTGAGAGTTTAAAATGGTTATAAGCTAACGGTTTGAAAAGTAAACAGCTATGCCATCCTGGTCCCACACCCCTGTCCCACCACATATCACATGCCCAGCAAGACTGTAACTAAAAACCAGCAGACATTTGTGGCTACTACTCACAGTGACTGGTTAAGCTTCTGCACCAAGGAATCCATTACAGCCTAGGGCCAGGTGCATATATAACAATGCAACTGTGTGTGCATGCATCTCTAAGTGTGTCTATGTTTTCTAAGTATCAGATACAGGCTAACTATCCGGATGCCAGACAATGAGCAGTTTCTCTTCCTTTAAACCCTAGTTAATCCAAGTTGCCTTTAGGAAAGGGGTTCTCTCTGCCTCAATTTCACTCAGAGTTGCTCTCAGTTCCAGACATTTAGATGTTCCTTAAGGAACATCCTTTGACAGCAGGGATTCCAAGTGAAATGGAACTTGCCAATCTGTTTTCTTATGACAGGCCAGTGGGAGCCAGTGGGAGCCATCAATGAAGACAAAGAACCTCCCTCCCTAGTCCTCCATACATACTGATTCAGACTGGGTTCCAGATGCCCTGAGAAGCCCAGAGCAACACCAGCATTCACCGACACCACCTCAGGTTAGTGGCAGGGGGTGGGGGGACGCTGTGAGGAAACAAACTGACAGTTGAGTTAGACAAGGACATAAGAACCTTCCACTGACACTCACAGCACTGACTTCCTGTGCTCCGCACACCTGGCAGCTGCACTCTGCTCCGCACACCTGGCAGCTGCACTCTGCTCAAAGCCTGCAATCGCTGCTCTCCAAAGGGGTTCATCCATATGGTTCACTCTTCCACCACCTCAGCACCTAAGTGAGACTTACCTGACCAACCTGCTTTAATTAGCAATTCTCTAGGGTACAGTCTTTTTTTTTCCCCATCTCTGACTCAGTTTTTCTCCATAGTACCAGCTCTACCTGGCAAATATTTTACGTTGGTTTGAGTCTTCCCATTTACACCGCAAGTGCCCCAGGGCACAGTTTTTGTCTGTTTTGTCCACTGTTTACCAACAGTGCCTGGCACATAGAGATACTCCAAATTATTTCTTGGATAGTGTTTTTAAAATTGTATTTTAAAAACTGGACACAAGCTAAAGGCAATAAGGACAGATCCTATCTCAGTACTAGAGGGCAGAAACTTCCATATAGAGGCAACCTCAACTCTGATGGTGTAGAGCTGACAAGGCATTTTAAAAGGAGAACGCTTAATGTCAACACTCTTCAAACTCTTTAATGAACCTGAAAACAAAGTAATTCTCCCTAACTCATTCCTGGTGGCAAGAATTACGCTGATACCAAAACTAGAGAAAGACCCAACCAAAGGTAAACTATAGGCCAATCTCCCTAATGAACACAGACAGAAAAATCCTCAATAAGATATTAGCAAACAGAGTGCATCAAATCATCAAGGAATACAAGAATTGTTCAACATACGCAAATAAATAAATTTAATACATCATAGCAACATAATCAAAGACAAAAATCACACAATTATCTCAACAGATGCAGAAAAAGATTTTGATAAGGCCCAATATTTGTTCATGATAAAAACCCTACAGAAAATTGGAATAGATTGTCTCTACCTCAAGCTGATGAAAGCCAACAATAACAAACCAACAGCCAACATCATACTAAATGGACAAAAACTGAAAGCTTTCACTCTAAAATCAGGAAAACAGACAAGGATGTCCATTACCACCACTCCTATTCAACACAACTCTGAAAACGTTAGCCAGAGCAATGACACAAGACAGAAATAAAAGGAATAAGCATAGGAAATGAAAAAAATAATTTATCACTATTTGCAGATGACATGATACTTTACACAGAAGACCCCAAAAACTCCATCAAAAGACTACTAGAGTTAAACAAATTCATCAGTGTAGCTGGATACAAAGTCAACACTCAAAATCAATATCTTTCCTGTACACAAACAACAAACTCATTGAGAGAGAAACTATGGAAATAACACCTTTCACCATAGCATCCAAAAAAAAAATAAAACACTTAAGAATCAACCTAACAAAGGATGTAAAAGACATATACATTGAAAACTACAATACTCTAAAACACGAGATTGAAGAGGATATCAGAAAATGGAAAGACAGCCCTTGCTCATGGATGGGAAGAACCAAAATTGTGAAAATGGCCATACTCTCAAAACTGTTTTACAGATTTAATACAATCCTGATCAAAATATCATTAGCATATATCTACAGATCTAGAGAAAACATTCCTAAAATTCATTTGAATATAGAAGACACCTAAAATAGCAAAGGCTAATCATGGCTAACAAAGGCATGGCAGGAGGCATCACAATCCGTGACTTGAAATTATACTACAAAGAGCTACAGTGATAAAATCAGCATGATACTGGCAAAAAAAAAAAAAAACCAGACCTAAGGACCAGTGCAACAGATTAGAAGATGCAGAGACAACTACAAAGACACTCAGCCACCTTATCTTCGACAAAGGGGTTAAACATGTTCATTGGAAGAAAGACAGCCTCTTTAATAAATGGTGTTGGAAAAATCGGCTTTTCACATGCCAAAGACTGAAACTAGACCCATGGCTATCACCATGCATTAAACTAAATTTAAAACAGATCAAAGATCTAAATATTACAATAGAAACATGAAATCTACTGGAAGACAAGATAGGTAGAAATTTTGAAGACACAAGGGTAGGCAAAGAGTTCATGAACAAAATGCAAATCACACAGGAAGTACTTCGAAGAACCAGCAACTGGGATACCATTTTATAAAAAATTTTTTGCACTTCAAAAGAAATCACCAACAGAGTGAAAAGAAAACCCACAGAATAGGAAAGAATTTTGGCCAGTTGCCTCTCAGACAAAGGACTTCTATCTAGAACATATAAAGAATTTATAAAAATCAAGTCCCCCAAATTCAAAGACCCAATCAAAAAATGGGCATCTGAGATGAGTACACACTTCTCAGATGAAGAAATACAAATCACAAATAAATACATGAAATGTTCAACGCCAATGGTCATTCAAGAAATGCAAATTAAAACAACACTGAGATTCCATCTCACTCCAAAAAGAACTGCTGCCATAACGACATCAATTGATACCAAATGTTGGCGGGGCTGTGTGAAAAAGGAACACTTCTCCACTGTTGGTGGGAATGTAGACTGGTACATCCACTGTGTAAATCAGTGTGGAGTGTCCTCAAAAAACTAGGATTGGAGGTCCCATTCAATCCAGTTATTCCCTTTGTGGGTATTTTCCCAGGTAAATTGAAAATGTCATGCTCCAGCAATATATGTGCACCCATGTTTATAGCAGCACAATTTGTAATAGCTAAATCTTAGAAACAACCAAAATGCCCATCAACTGTGGAATGGTTAAAAAAAGATGTGGTATTTTTATACAATGGAATATTATTCAGCTATAAAGTATAATCTTGAGGCTTTTAAAGGTAAATGGATGTATATTGAGACCATACTCATAAGTGAAATAAATCTAACTTGCATTTGTAAATATTGTATTGTCTCCCTAGTGTAAAAAAAACTGAAAGTGTAATAAGATCCAAAATGTACAACAGACACTGTGATAATGAAAAGTAAAGAAAGTGCTCAAAAGGAAAAAACAACTGAGATAGGAGAAAGGAGAGAAGAAAGGAAAAGATTATATGTATATAGGTATACACATATATATGTGTGTGTGTGTGTGTATATATATATGATTGATAGCTATACTACTAATCTGTTAGTTCATCCCAAAGAACAGTTTGCGCTTTCATTGTTTGACTGTTTATTTTTTTGTGCTTAAATCTTGTAACCTGAACAACTACTTCTAAGATAACAATATGCAATATATTCATTAGTGTGGATTTCTTAGTTTTTTGAAATTCTGTATCATTTGTATCCTTTTTTCTGTTTTGCTTTTTTAAAATAAAAGGAGAATGCAGCAGTAGGGAAACAGTACAGGCTCCAGGAGAGTCAAGAAAGCAGAAATTACAAAAAGCAGGAAGAGTGTCGCTCAGTGTCAACGCCATTAGGCCATCTGTGTGTCTGCTAACCGGTAGTTGTCCAGTTAGCAGACACACAGTTAGATCTATCCTCCCACAGAGACTGGAGACCACATTTCACAGGAAGGGCTTCAGGTCTTGGGAGACAGACATTCCTGGATAGTAGGATTTACATGTGCAACACAAAGGGACAGAAAAAGGGTTTGCACTTGCAAGCTTTTGTTGTTTTGTTCTGAATAAATGCCCTGGGGGGGGAGCACTATTGTCCCCCTGAATTCCTTGAATTGGCTTTGAGTCCTTCCAGGCTAGAATTTAAGGAGGGCTGGGTCATCCAGGAACATGGACTTCAGGCGCCACAAGGACCCTTACAAGATTCTAAAATCCCAGGAGATGGGGATTATTTGTGCTAACTGTTGCACAGCTTTTACAAACCACAGTCAAAATCCATTTGAGAGGGGTTCATTGGAGGAGTGTGATTAACATCTACCCAAGGAGTCTTTGTGGATGAATGGATATTGACTGGATGAATGGATGGACCTACAGAGGGATGGACAGACAGATGGCAGGATGATAGATGAGTAGATGAGGTACAAGTATTGGTGGGGAGAGTCAGGGTGAAAAGATCTGAACACATTTAAGCTCAGATATCAAGTGGCAATCATTTAGAGAACAACTTCTCAACTCTTCTCAACAACACCCTCTCAAACACTGCTTGATGCATGTAAGGCTCTCACTTGCTCATAAAAACTGTTAATCAGAGCAAGCTGATAATTTATCTAGTCCTACAAGGCAACCTGCTTTGTTTCCTGCTGAACATTTTCCAAATATGAGTTTGTTTGCTACTGTTTTAAAGTTCCTAGTAGAGACAAATCCTGAAGAGCTTACAAAAAGAGTTCCTATGGAGCTATGTTATCTGTTCCTATTCACTAGCTTTTTATTAATGAAATATTCAGCAGTTGGGTTTTTTCATCCTCCCCCTTGGCAGCCTGCCCCCGAGATGTGGAAGAATCTTAACCCACTTTTCCCACATTCTCGCTCCCATCTTACTTTTCTCCACCTCCAGCTCACACTCAGATCCAAAAAGGTCCTCTTCATGTGAGACTGCAGGCAGAGACTCCAGTTCTCCAAGTAACTGCCTATTTCTGGAGCTCCCCACAGCCCTAGCTTACAGCACTCTGCATTTTTCTCAGCAGGTCAATTCCAGCATTCACCAGATTTCCCCTCTTTTCTATGTTTTCATAAGATGATACAAATTAAAATAGAAAAGGCAGTTTTCTAAGTTAACATTTGAACATAACTTAGAAATTGGAGCCATTTGGGGTTTGTGGTGCCTTGCGTTTATATAATTAGGGAGAGGGGTGGGAGGGTGGAAAGCACCTCCTCCCCATTTAAAAAGACTTCAGAACTACAACCTTAGCATGAACATATTGTTGGTACACCACCCTCCCAAGAAGCCTCGATGAGTCTAAAGCTAAAGCTTTAGATTCACTAGCTCCCATCAATTGCCTCTGCTGGGAGATACAAAAGACTACAGAGGCTTCTAGCAGCATTTCAGTCTCTAGAAAAATCACTAAGCTAACAGTCTTCTATTGCATCAATCCTCCACAAGCTATTCTTATCTCTCTTTCACAAACCACCATCCCTGCTGTTCCCTCTAATTTGGCTGCAGCGATTCATTATAAAATGGGGTGGCGGTGGGGGTAGGTTGGGCATCCTCCTCCTATTTTGGCTTTCACAGCCTAGTTCCCTCTCAGTTATGTAATACACAAAACAAGGAGTTAGGGAGTAGCAAAAGCACGGTTGTGGTTCTTACATAAGCTTTCATAAACCATCCATAAGATCTGATCCCAGGCTTGCTTGGATACCTGGAATTACATAAAATAGACCAGCAGCCAGATTTCCCTCTGACCTTAAAATCAATTAAAAAAATATTTTGCCCTTAACTGATCAGTTTATGCTGTAACAATATGTTTTTAATTGAATAGGGAAAATCATCTTTAATGAGACTCGATTATTTTAGAATGTAAGCATGAAGGAATAATCCAACCCAGTGCTCAAGTCCTCCAGCTACCCTCTCTGCACAATGCAGGATACCACTTAGGTCTCCTGCGAGTGTTCCTCACAGAACTGTGTGTCCTGGAGAACACCAACTGCTCTTTCTAAGAAACTCAAGAGGAATTATTTAGACAAAACACAAGCATGCACGTGCTTGAAACCACCAGCACAGTTCCCTTCCAATACCACTTTTCTCCCCGATGTTTCTAACTACCTATTTTTTACTTACTTTAAATCACTGAAGGCACACCTTAGGCTACGACGTGACAAATTAAAAGAAACTATTTTCCAATGGGTCTCACCACTGTACACATTAGAATCACCAAGAAATCTACTAATAAATAACAAGGTACCACTCCAGACTGATTACAACAGAATGGGGTAGGTGTCAAAAAGGATGCCTGGATATTAGTATATCTGATGCATTCTACTTTAGACTTCTTATCTGAAAAAAACTATAAATGTGAGCAGAGCTTGCGGTGGTGGGCAGAGAGGGAAGGAAAGACAGAGCTTTAATAACTAGCAACTCACAATTACCATTTCTATTCCATAGCAAAATGAAATCACCCATTGTTAGAAAGCCATAAAGGATATTTATGGAATTTTTTAACACATCCAATTCCCATCAATTTTCATAATAGGCTTCAAAACGTGGTTTTGTGTTGTAATGCTTTATAGTTTAACGAAGGAGTTTTAAAGGGCCCTTTTTATCTTAGAAGGATATCTCAAACTCAGACCATTTTTATGTCCAAGGAAAGTTTTGGCTTAAAGCTGAAATTACGGTCCTGACTTCTTGTGCTCTTCTTAGATGCTTTGGTAATCACTCCTAACTTTACCAAGGAGCAAATATTTTTTAAAGCACTTATATAACAGTGAGCCTTTGGTATCCTGCCAAGCGTACTTCTTGCTGTGTTTGTATTTAAAATAGAATGGTAGTAACATGACTTGGGTGTCTGCAATTCTTTCTGCGCACAGGCTCAGAATGAAGAAAAAAAAGATGATGATGATGATGGTGGAGGAGGAGAAAAATGGATAGAACAAGCGGCTCCACTGTTTTCCATCCTAAAGCGCCAAGGAAATAACACATGCATACTAAATTAAGACGAAGACACAGACCGAATTACCCAGAGCGGGGCGGGTGGAAGCCCGCGGGAACTAACCTGCCACGTGAACCGCGGTGTGCAGCCCGGCAGCCGCGCAGGTGCCCGAGGGCGGCGACGTCTCCCCGCGCAGGTGATGTGGGCAGGAGAAGCTGACGACAGCGGGGCCCGCAACTCTGGCACCTGTGCCCGCGGCCGCCGCCCCGCGCCGGGACCCGCTCGCCCGGGCCAGGCGGGGCCACGCGCGACGCTCAGGGGCGGCGCTGCCCGCGCGGAGGCGCCCGTCCCGGCCGCCGCCTGCCGCTCCTCCTCCCCGGCGGGAGTTTCCCCCGACACGCGGGTCCGGACCGCGGCCGAGACCGCGCAAACTCCGGGCGCCGGCCGAGGGCGCAGGTGCAGCGCCAGGGCGCCCGCACCTGGACGCGCGGCGCCGCCCCCGCCGGCCCGGGCCGCGCCGCCTCGCGGCCCCGCCCGGGCGCGCTCGCTGCGAGCGCGGGGACCGCGGGGCCGGGCCGGGGCCGCCGCCGCCTCGGCGCTGCTCGCCTCGCCCGGACAAAGAGACGCCGGGGCCGGGGCCGCCCAGCCCGAGCTCGTAGCGCGCCGCACGCCCCGCGAGCTCCGTCCGCGGTGACGGCGGCCGGGCAGGCGGCGCGGGGCGGCACGGGCGCGCACCCCCTCCCGGCCGCGGGGAGACGCACACGCCGAGCCCGGGCGCCTCCTCCCGGCCCGCGCCCCGCGCCCCGCGCCCCGCGCCGCCCGGCCCGCAGCGCCCTCTGCCGGCCGCGCCGCTGCAGCTGCGGAGGCGGTGGACGCCACGCGGGCGGACGGCGGTGGGCTGCTGGGGTCCCACAGGGCGCGGAGCAGCGCGAGCGAGCTGGCTGCAGGGCGAGGACGCTGGGCAGTGGGATGCGCTTCTCCCTGTAATACCAGATCAGGGGTGGCTGGGGTTCTGCGCGGCAGGGAGCCTCGGGGAGGAGCGTTGGGAAGAACTTTGAACAGCTCTGGGACTCCCGATTCGAAGGAGTCCCAAGCGCTCTTGGAAAAGACTCAAGGGGCAGGCGGGCGATTCCTTCTAGAAGTGGGCTTGGGTTTGTGGTTCCTAAGCCCCGAATGTGTCTGCCCTCCTTGGCGTGTCTTACGACAAGTAGGTATATTAATGATTTCTCAGAGGTCCTTCTAGTCCCGCCTGAAATACTCCTTTTCCAATGCAAGTGAAATAAAGATTTACCAGGATAAAGAGGGAGTGATGGGACTGGGTACAGGACCCCTCTGGGAGGCCGACGTGAAAGGGTCATAAATTCAAGCCCAGCCTGGGTGCTTCAGACCCTGTCTCACATGTTACTTTATAAAAAGGACTGGGGAATATAGCTCCATGCGAAGGCCCTGGATTCAATCCCTGGTAGCACGTGGACACACACACAAAGTGGAATTGTGGTGCCCTTGAATGTATTGTTTAAGTTGGGCTGCTTTATTTGTTTGTGTTTTTAAGTTTTTTCGACTACTGTATTTAGTAGAAGTATTTTAGACCACTTAATTTTTTTTTTAACAAACTGGACTACTTGATGAAGGGAAATCATGAAACAGTGCTTTTTTCACACTGTTGTATCTGATCTCCCTTATCCTCTGAAAGAAACTAAGGCAGATTCTGTAGCTTTTTCTGTCACTTCCAAGTGCGAAATGAATACTTGGGTTTGTGAATGTTACAAAATCCAGTATAATCACACCATAACTGTTATGGTTTGTATCTGGATTGCCCCCCCCAAAACCTCATGTGGTCATGTGACCAGACATCTAGAGTCTGTGACTGATTCATGGGTCCAATGCTGGGTTTATGGGTGGGTATGGCCTACATACAATATAAAGGACAGAAAGAGTCTTCTCTCCATGTGCTCCACCCCTCTTGCTCTTGTTGCTTTTGCTGTCTTCTGCCACCATGAATGGGTACCCCTCTGCCATGCCTTGGACCTAGCAGATTATGGACTGAAACCTCCACAAACTGTGTGATAAATAAACCTTTCCTTCCTTCAGTTTGGGCATCAAGCATTTTGTCTCAGCAATGAGGGAAAGGTAACCAACACAATAACTCTAATCTTATTCTACTTAATCCCTTCCAGCTCCCCTCTCCATCCACTAGCCTGACTCATGCTCAGAAACTTACGGACAGGGAGAAGTCCTTTTCTGGTCTCATTTCCCTTCCCTATGTCTTCCTGGCTAGCCTGTGAAGCTTGTATCCTTCAGCGTGGTTGTGCATAGCCTGCCCCAGCACAGCTCACACAGACAGACCTGCAGGGCACTGGGCTCTGGAAGACTAATCTGACAACCTCCCACAACACCTATTCTGGCTGATAGGCAGCCGTCCCTGAGATCACATGTGTCCCCACACTACAGGTGACACATACCATGCTCTCCAGAGAGTTCTCCAGAAGCACACTTCTTTGCTTGAAGTGGGTAAGCCCTCCCTCTCCTTGATCTCTGCCCCCCCACCCATCAGTTTGGGCCGAGATGGCAGAACCCTTGACTAGAGAATCCTAAAAGATGGCCCAAAGCCTCTACTTCTATGTAGAGACACCCATCTCTGTGGCAGCATGAAGATGAGACACTAAGATCTCAGGAGCATAACTAAATGACATCTGCAGTTCCCACACCTTGGGATCCACCTTAGTTCTCATGCCAAGGCCACAAGCCTCCACACTGTTCCCAGCATTGTGGAATCACTAGAGCTGCACCATTTCCACCTGACAAAGGTTCCCTCTAACCTGGAACTTCCACCATCCTCCAGGACTCACTCAGGACTGCACTGCTGTCTGGAACTCCTCTTCCCCATCCTGTCTTCCTGATCCAGAAGAGGTAGAGCTGTATCTGCCATGTAGACCATGTATCTACAGTAGACCATGTGTCTCCTCTCTCCTGCTCTGTCCTGCACTTGTGTTTTTTCAGCACAGTCATCCATAGGTATCTTTGTAAAAGTGGTTCCAGAATCCTTGCAGATACCAAAATCTAAGCACACTTAAGTCCCTTATTGTAAAAGGCATAGAGTTTGTCTATGTCCTATGCACATTCTCCTGTAGACTTCATCTCTGGGTGACTTGTAACACCAACCACATTGCAAATGCTATAAAAATAGTTGTTATACTGTATTGTTTAGAGAATAATGGCAAGGAAACATCTGTACAGACACAACCTTCGTAGGCCTAACATTGTGGTCTTTGATTGAGACCTGAAGATATAGGCAGCCAACCATATATCTTGCACATCTAATCCTGCCTGGGTATCTAAGTCTCAGAGAGACCAAAGTAGCAGAATCACCTATTATGCCCAACAACTATTACAAGACAAGTTCCGTTTTAACGTTTGGTTATGCTGTATTTAGAAAATGTGAAAAGAGAAGTAGAATGTTCTTTCGTGGGGAACAAATAGGATCAGAACTTAATGAAAGTTCTCTCCTAAGTCCTCAAAGAAGACTCTGATAGAAGATGCAGATAATTTATTCTAAAAGATGATCCTAAGAGTCAGGAGTGATGAAATTGAGATAGTGGGATAAGGAAACTTGAAAAGCCAATATGGCTGTGATGGTTTATTTTGACTGTCAATTTCGTTGTCTTGAGAGACTCCTAGGGGGTCAGTAAAGCACATTTCTGTGTGTGCCTGCGTTGGTCATGGAAACGTGATCCTGAGGGCTACACTTGATCTCTGGCCACTTCCTCTCTGGCCCTCTTCCCCTCTGCTCCCCAGCTGCCTGGAAGTGAGCAGCTCTGCCCCACCAGACCCTTCTGCCATGACGTTCCTGCCTTGTAGCCAGCTCACTATGGACTGAAGCCTCTGAAACCGTAATCCAAAATAAAACTCTCCGTTAAGTTGCAGATATCAGGCAGTTTTGTTCCAACACCAGGAACACTACTCAATACAAAGATATAATATCAAGGCCACTGCTGTAGGAGTCAGGCTCCCAGGTACACAATACCGTCGGGATCCCTGAGAAGCTTACTAAAGTCTTCTCAGAAGGATTAAAGTTGAGGTGGTGAGCATTTACCATCTGGCTCCTATTATCAATTGATCAGAATCCAGGGCATTAGAAGAGCAGAGGGACCTATGCCTGCGTTCTTGAGGTTGGACATAGACAGTTGGAGCCCAGCTCACATCGTATGTCCATCAGAACTTGGCAGAGAGTGACCAAGAAGATGTGATGCGGTTGGTCAAAGGTGTATGCTAGAGGCTGAAGGTGTTGCTTAGTGGTAGAGCATTGGCTGTCATATGTGAGACACTGAATTTCATCTCTAGCATAGCAAAAAAAGAAAGAAGTATCAGACAGGGAAGGCATGTATGATAGCAGGCTTCAGAACTACGTCCTCAGAGGCATCTCCCTTGGGAAATTCTAAATTGCTGAATTGCCAAGGCGAAAAGACTGAGGAGGAAAGAATATAATAGTGTTTGCAAGTAATTAATGACACTTGGCCAGGGGACTGGCTGTCTAACAGCAGGAGAGTAATTAGGGTCAGTGCCTATGGGAAGGGACAAGAGCCACAATTGGACTCCCCCCAGAGAAGCTTCACACAGCCCCCACCCTACTTAGCGAGCCCTAGGGCAAGTACAGAGCTTGGTGCTGGAGCCAAATCCTTCTTATCAGCTCAGACGTACAATTGTGAAGTTTCTAGGACAGTTTCTATGAGCCAGTTGTTGAATGGAGTCATTATTAAAGATTGGACTGCCGGGGATATAGCTCAGAAGCATATGTGCCTCCCTGGCAAGTGCAAGGTCCTGAGTTTGATATCCAATGCAAAATATATATCTATATATCTATATATCTATATATCTATATCTATATCTATATCTATATCTATATCTATATCTATATCTATATATCTATATATCTAGACATAGATGATATAGATATAGATATAGATATATAATGCAAAATATGTATAGATATATAGATATATAGATCTAGATATATAGATCTATATATCTATATATATAGATATATATATAGATATATAGATATAGATATGTATATATATATATATTGGATTAGGCCTTAGGAGGATGATGTTTGCGAGAAGAGTGAGTCCGTGGTCTGCGGTTCCTTCATTGTCCCCAGGATGGCAATGTCTGCAAAGAAAAGTGTAAGGACACACGTCTTTGGCAGGTGGACTGACCAGAACCTAAGACCCAGGACAACAGCCATCCCTGGGCACATGGGTGCACACGTGCCTTTGGACAGCCGAGTAATCAGCAAGAGCAGTAACACGGAAGTGTCTGCAACAGCAGAGAAGCCAGCAGGTAGACTCGGGAGAACTCCACCAACAGAAGGCCAGACCCAGCCCCCACATCCAGAGGCCAAGATCAGCTCCACGCCCAGTGCATCTCTGAGATCTCACATGGACACCGTCACAGAACTGTCAACACCAGAGGTATTTTACTACTGTTATTCTCCCTTGTGTGTCTGATTGGACATCATTTTGTTTTGTATTCTATGGCTATATTTGAGGAGATTTTTTTCTCTCCTCTCTTTCTCCAGTCTCCTTTTTCTTCCTTTCTTCTCTCTTTTTTTTTCATTTTCTTTCTCTTTCTTTCTTCTGTTTTTCATTGTTTAGGCTTCATGCATTTCTTTTTCATTTTCTTCCACTGATGCTGTTTCTCTCTCTCCTCAACTACTTCTTGCATTTAAATTTTACAGTGAGTATTCATTCTCTGCCCTTTCTGGTTACTCTACATTCTGTTTCATTCTTTCCTTCCTGGCGTCCTCTGGTTTCCCAAAACTTGTGTGATCATCCTTTGACCTCCAACTTTTACTATACCTGACCTCATTCATCACTGTAGCCTCCTCCTACCCCCTCATCCTTCCACAGAAGGGTAAAATCACTCCATTATGAGAAAAATCACTGCATACAATTACACACTATATGTTTGATTTTGCTATATGACTTCAGACTTTGCTCCTGTGAATAGAGGTAGCAGCCTAATGGTGACCATAGTTTGTCAGTGATTAAACTGTACTTGAAACAATTTTTATTACTACTTTAGCCAGGATGTCATACATGTTGCAAACAATTTTTCTCCTCTGTATTATAACACTGTTATATGGGGTCATAATCATCACTGCAGCCCAGTACCACAGGATTGGGTGCTGAGCTAAACAGAAATTTTGCATCCCTTACAAATTGAGGAGGTAGGTTCTTGGGATAGCTATAAGGAACCATCTACATCTAGAAGACATCCCTGAGGAACAGATATCTCCTAGAGAAGCCTCAGCACTAGTGATAAAGCTGTATATTGTAAGAAGTTGGCAAACATCAACATGGAAAACGAAATAAAATTAAAAGAAATAGAAAATGACAAGATGCAGAAGGAAAGTGGAACCCCAGACCCCCAGCCCACCCAGGACAAGTCTGAAACTCAGTAAGATAGATGAAATTGGAAGTCAAACACTGGGACTTTCTCAAATGATGGCAATAGGGAAGCATCACTTCTTAGATTTTCCACACCTCGGTACCTACTGCAGGACCATTAGGGAGGCTGAGTCATGCTCCTCCACTGCAGCTCATTAGGGAAACAGACAACAAGCTGCAGGGTGTTTCTCTGCACGAGGCAGCATAACCATACATACGCAAACCGCTTTTCACCACAGCAAACTGAGAAACGCTAACAGTGCCTGTGATTTAGCTACAAGGTCACACACACCAAATTGAGCAGCTAGCTTATGTTCACTGACATAAACTTATACAAAAGTTAGCCAAGCTGTGGGACCTTCCACGCCTACATGGTATGATTGTATCTCCCTCCCCATTCACTTCTATGGGGAATTAAGAAGCACCACTCAATGTAGCTTGCCTGCCTCGGTTCCTAGAGCAGGACCAAGTGAACAACCAAATGGAATAAACTATAGAGAGAATAATCTCTCGGTACAAAAAGAAATGATGCTTAAAAACAAAGATATTACAGAACACAGATAAAAGAATAGATGAGCTTACAAAAATGGTGGAAACAAAAAATTCTCAACATAGAAAAGAAATGGAATCCATAAAACAGATCCAAACAGAAATTCAAGAGATTAAAACCTCCATTGAAACTATATGCTACAGATAAAATGAAAGAGAAGATGGAATTTCAGATCTGGAAAATAGAATTGCAGCTAGTTATCATGGAAAGAAAGATATCTTAAAAATACCAAAAGACCATGAAAAATCAATCCAACACCTGCAAGATGAAGCAAACAAGAATAACATAAGATTGATTGGGGTGGATGAGAAAGCTGGAGATAGTGCAAATGCCATTAAAAAAACCTCTTCACACCAATACTACTAGAAAACTTTCCAAGCATAAAGAATCTGACATACATGAAATAAACAGCCATGACCAAAATAAAACTACACCAAGATATACCAATCAAGATTCCAGAAATTCAACACAACAACAGAATACTAACAGCTGTTAGAGGAAAGGAGCAAATCAACTCTAAAGGAAAGCCCATCAGAACCATGGCAGACTTCTTAACACAAACTTTCAAGTCAAGAAGAGCACAGTGTATTAAAATCCTCTACTATAAGCTGGACATAGTGGTGCGTGCCCATAATCCCGTCACTTGGGAGGCTGAGGCAGGAGGAGCACTGTGAGGTCCAGGCCAGCCTGGGCTACAAAGTGAGTTGAAGGCCAGCCTGAACTGCATAGAGAGACCTTGTCTCAAAAAGATAAATAAATAAATAATAAATAAATAAATAAATAAATAAATAAAATTTTAAAATCCTCTACTATGATATCGAGTTTTATCATTTTTGTTTGCAACCTGTGAGTGTATGTATGTGAGTGTGTGTATGTATTGGGGCATGGTATGTTACTAAGGGCAGTGTTTTGGAAATGTCACATATTCCTAATAAAATATATTTCATCATTAGACAGTGACTTTTATTTCCTAACATTTTCACCTTAAAGTACATTTTTTTGTGATATAAATATTGCTAAAGAAACTTCCTTTTAGCTAATAACAGCCATATGTCTATTTCTATGTTTTAATCTGTCTGAGTTTTCTTAGGTCATTTCTAGGTAACTCTAGTTACCTATTACCTATTACCTAGTTATTACCTAGTGCCTAGTTAATTTCATTCAACTGACAATATCTTTTAATTTGTAAATCTATTCCGCTTAAAACAATTACAGTTACTTACATAACTCAACCTGTTTATGCTATATAATTTCATTCTTTCTATTGATCCTGCTTTTTCCTTTATCTCCTTTTGAACTTTTCAACCTCCTTTGGAAGGTTGACTGAAGGAAAATTTCCATTGTTTTATATGCCCTGTTATGAAAGTACAGTATACACTATTTTTAATTCTAGCATTGTCCTTAAACTTTCAACACATGTAGCTAACTAGAAACTCTAATATGTATATATTTGTGCTTCTCTAAAACAGAAGACTTTTTAGCACTTAGATACTCCTGTCACCCTTACATAACATCATGTGATATTTTAGTAGGTTCTTTATCCTGAAAATTGGATACTATCATTATTTTATAGTCAGTGTTCACTCTCCTTTCCTTCCTGAATCGTGGTGTTCTTTCTAGGATCACTCTCCTCTCTGGAGTACACCAGTCTCCTTTCCTTCATGAAAGCTTATTATTGACAAACATTTTCTGGTTTCTTTTCTTAAGGATGTCTTTATTTCATTTCCACTTAGGCATGGCAGTTTTCTACCTGTATCACCTCAGGTTAGTAGTAAGTTTTTCCCTACCCTTTGACAATATCTTTCCATCATCTCCAAGCTTCAGGTAATGTTTCTGGGCAGTCAGCTACTGTTCTACTTGCAGTGCCTTTGGAAGAGTCCGGCTCCTCTCTGCTCATTAGCTTTTCCCTTTATCTTTGTTATTTTCCAGTTTTCTTCTCTGTGGATTTCATTTAATTATCTCACTTGTGATGTTTACATCTAAGAATTCTTGCCTTCTGTCAATTTTAGAAAATAAATTCTACCCTCTAATTTTGATTTTCCCCATTCTGTATTTCTGAATTTCTAATTAAATGTCTGTTTCACTGTCTTATTCTATTTGATGTGTTTCTTAGTCTCTCTGTCTCTGTCTCTCTCTCTCTCTCTCTCTCTCTCTGTCTGTCTCTCTCTTAATTCCTCACATCTCCATTACATTTCACTAATCTTCCATCAGTAGTGTCTACTCATCATTTTGTTGCCATTCTGGGTTCTTTGGCTCAAGTCAGACAGAAATCACACACAGAAAAAGGCAATGTACAGCTCTTTTGGTGATACCGGCTCCAAGTATTACCAGTTCGGCTTTGAGGTCTTTTGCTTAATTTGAGATACATATCACAAAAAGGAAAAGTAGAACCATTCAAATAAGACTTTAATAGGGTCTGTACTTGAGCACAAAGGAAGCAATGCATAGGATGGAAGACCCAGACTGGTTTTCTGAGCATATGTAGAGTGAAGCATTTATAACCAGAAAGGCAAGATTGCACAGGCACGCAGTCAGCTTTTGCACAAAACCAAAGTGTCCAGCATATGTTCTCAGTTCTTCGCTCCAGCATCGGGATTTACTCTTGAGATAGGGATCTAGTACATTGGGTCTGTCTGCACTTGGCTGTCAAGAGTTGGTAAAAGTAGTCACTACTGCCACCTCAGGAGGGTTCAATAAAATGCCTCAGCAAGAACCAAGGGAAGCCAGCAACTGTGAAGCAGTAGTAGCAGGCAGTGACAGCACCAGCAGAGGTTGCCAAGGTACTGACTGGCAGCAGTAGAAGCAACTGCAGCGTGACAGTGGCTCCACAGCACAGGGCAGACACACTGGTGCCAAACATTTGCTCTTGGCCTAGCCCTGGTAGCAGTTACAGTGGGCAGCTGGCATCACAGGTAGTGTGGCCCCTGTTCAGCATCTATCTCTGTCCCACCTCTACCTGACACAGTGACTATTTGGTTATGGGGGGGGGCAGCTGTCAGCCAAGCAGGTGGACATAGAGGTATATGACTGTCACAGTAGAGTGTAAACTGATTGACCTTGGGATCCACCTTGATGGACCTCACTTCTGGGTATTCCTAGGGCACCATGGAGACATAACTTTTGGTACTGTATAAGGTCAGTGGTCCATTTCTAGCCTGGCACTCTTCCCCTGCTCTGTTTCCTGGACACCATAAACTAAGCATCTTTGCTCCACTATGCCCTTCTAATGCTGGAGCCAGCCAACTGCAGACCAAAGAGAAATTTGTGTTCAAGGAGACTCCTGGGCAAGTCATGCCAAGAAGCAGTTATGCAGAGAAAGGGAAGCCATAGAACATGAAAGGAGAATAAGCTAATATCAGATATGTGTTTGAGTTGCTTACAACTGGCGTGAGTGACATTTGGTATTTCCCAGTCATAAAATCTGTGTCAGAAATGTCCTCCTGGAAGATGACACTGTAGTCATCTCCTATTGTCAAAGATTATCTATATTTTAACCCACTCACAATCCAGTTTATACACATGTAACACGTCAGAGGTTCTTCCAGGTAACCCACACCACAATGCCAGAGATTCTTACAGGAGGAACGGAACACACTAGAGATGCCCAGGGCAGAGTCAAGGTGCAGTGTTGTCTGGCTATCCTGGCATGAAACTGGCCTAAGGCTCTTAAGGTCCGTGGCTGCAGTGTTGGAGCAAAGAGGAAGACTGAAAGGGTTTACAGAGGTTCGCAGGCAGTGACGATGTATTACTGATGCGAATAGGATATTTTACAGCATTTGTATTTGAGTCTGTTGTTCTCTAAGTCCCCCTACTCATCAGGAGAATGAATGATAGCATTGGTCTCTGCATAAGCCTGCAGTGTGGAATGGAGAAGTCTCACAATGAGATGGAACTGAACCCAAATGGGTCAAAATCAGAGATGCTGTTACCGTGTGACCATGGGACTCTAACCTGAGAAAATTACTAAGCTTCAATAAGCTGCAGTTTCTCCACCCATAGGAGGGGAAATAATAAAAAGTGTATTACTTACCTTGTAGGCCAGGAATCAAAGAGGTAATAAATACAAAAAATGTTTTCTATGTCATACAGACAGAATTCTTATCAACATTAAAGCTTATTCTTATTAGCTTGGGTATTCTCTGCACCCCAGCCCAAGAATGAAGCCTATTCCAAATTCTGAGATTTTGACAAGAAAAGTTGAATGAGACATGCTTGAGAGGACAGAGGAAAGAATAAGCCAGATATGGTGATAGCACTCCTTAAAATAAAGCAGACATATTCCAGTAGCATACTGTCTCACAGAAAATGTAATCAGGTCAAGAATGTGGATGCTTTGTGTACTGGTGGAGGGAATGTGAAATGGTGTGGCTATTATGGAAAATGTGATGTATCCCCAAAAATACAAAAATAAAACTATCCAATAATCCAGCAATGCCACTCCTGAATATACACCCAAAAGAACAGAAGGCAGAGGCTGAAACAGGTACAACTATGTTCATAGCAGTATTATTCCCAATAGCCAAAAGTGATCCTAGTGTCTGTTAATGGAGAAACAAAGTATGATATGCACCTACAATGGAATATTATTAAGAGCTAAAAGGAAGGAAATTCTCACACATGTAGTAATATAAGTGAACCCCGAGAACATAATGCTATTTCAAATAAGCCAGTCACCAAAAGGCAAATACTAGGTGATTCTATTCATAGGTGCTTCCAAGGCTGGTAGAGACAGGAAGTAGAATGGCAGTTGGCCGAGGCTGAGAAAAGGGAGGAGCTGGGAGAAAGTGGTTAGTGGGCACAGAAAGTCAGTCTTCCAGGATGAAAAGACTTGCACAGATGGACAAGGGTGATGGTTGCACAAAAATGTGGATGAACTTAATGCCACCCAATTGCACACTTGTGGTAGTAAATGTTTTGTTATGCAGATTTTGCCACTACCTGCAAAATGTAACTAAGGTTAGAAGTTATTAGAAGGTAATGAGGTAGCTTTCATAATAGAAGGAACCACTGCACTGAGGACCACAGGCCAGGAGATCTGCAGATTTTTGGACTCCTTGTCCTGCACCCAGATTGGGTGTGAAGAGGTGTTCAGATATCCCCATGCAAGACACAGGGACAGTGCTTCCCTGCCCTGAACACACCACCCAGCTCCTAGGTGTTTCCCACAAGGCTTAGTCCCCGTGTGAGGGGCTGTGTGACTCCTACCTGCTCCACATTGCTCTGCTGCTGCTCTGGAGAGAAGGAAACACCTTTCGCCCAGAACAGAACAGGACAGGCCATGGCAGGAAGGGAGCCTTACCTCACCTCTGACAATGGGGCCCTCACCTGGGGCCAGAGTTCCTTGTCTATCTTTCCGTCTCCAAAAGTTCATTAAACATCAACCTATCTCCATTGTAGATTACATACAGTACTTGGTAACAGTTTTTGTAATCCATCTGTGATTTATCCTTGACACTAATATACAACAATGCAGGGAGTTATTTTTGCTCTTCTGAAATTCAATTGCAATTTAAAGTACTGTAGTTAACATCCTGAAGACCCGAGCACAAGCTGGGCTATGTGGTTTTGCCTCAGTAATGTGTGGGGTTTTTTGTGTGTGTTTTCCATGAGGCTGCCTTCGCATTAGATACTGCTTCTTTTGTTTTCTGGTGGCATAAAGTATGAGAAATAATGCAATATCATAAATTCTGACCCTATACCTAAAGTAAATTCCCCCAGGCAATTATGTTTGCCATAGCTGAAGCATCAGTAAAATAAAAATGACTGTAATTCTTTCTCATGCTATTTGAATTTCAAATGCATTGCATCCTTTGAGAATGTGCCATTAATTTAGAGCTATCAGTAAAGTAATGTATATCTGAAGACATGTTCTTTGCTTTCCTCTGCTTATTTTATGTACTTATGATAGAATAAATGCTGTTACTGTGGCAAAGCCTCCTGAAGACTGTATCCATAGAGGTGAGTGTGGTAGTACATGCCTGTAGTGCCAGCTACTCCAGAGGGTGACGGACTCTGAAGGGTTAAGAATACTCTAGCACCCAAGTTTAAGACCAACCAGAGCAACAGGGAGAGAAAGAAAAAGGGAGAGAGAAAGAGAGACAGAGACAGAAGAGAGAAAGCCCCATCTCAATTCAAATAAATTCTAGAATATATTCCCAAATGTATGCAGACATTTTAACACAGCATAAAGTATACAAAGGATCCTTCTCAGGAGGCCTGGTATGCTCAGATCTGTTTTCCTAATAACTTGGGTTTCCTACTTGTTATCTTGTGCTACAGTCTCTAAAATTCTTATCACAGAAGACCTTGCAAGAGGCTTTCTTCACAAAATGAGGATCTCGTAGCATCCTAAGGTCTCAGAAAAGCGTTTCTCAAAAGAACAGTAAATAATGACCAAAAATTGAAATATAATTTAACATTTTGCACAGTGCTAGTGTATTCCTTCAGACCTTCCGTATTTTGACCAGTTTGGTCCAAAAAAAGTCTGTTTCTTCTTTTACTAGGTGGTATGGTTTCTGGATGTCTGCCCAAAGCCTCATGCACTTTTAAATGGGACTTTTGCACAGGCAGCTGAATCTAGAATTTGTAATTGATTCATGGTTCAATGCTGGGTTCAATGTGGGTGACTGCTGGATCACTCCGCTGATTGGATTGGCACCACCCTAATCCCAAAAGTCTGAATAAGATAAAAGGGGCAGAAAAGAGGGTTCTCTCCCCTTCCTCTCTCATTGTTTTTGCTGTTTTCCACCGTAATGAAGTTACCCCTCTGCCATGTGCCACTCTGCCTTGGAGCCAGTTGATTATGGATGAAAACCTCTACAAACTGTAAACAAAATAAACCTTCCTTAACTTATGGGTGTTGGGTATTTTGTCTCAGCAATGAGAAAAGTAACTAAGACACTAGGCATTCATATTTCAACAGGTGTTTCCTGGGACTCCCTACTTTATACCAGTGCAGTGTGACAGGGATAAACACACCTGCCATGGTCTCCACTCTCAGGGAGTATACATCATAGGCAACTGCAGATTATGTGAGAACCAGGGAAAAAGTTAATAGGATGATGTGACAGAAACTTGAGGGCTGAGGATCTTCTTTGGATGTGAGGATTCCTTCCCTGGTGCTCTGGAAGTTTGGTTCCTTGTGTCTCAGTTCCCAAGGGAAGGAAGAGGAAAGGGAAATTAACAAGTCTTCCAGATGAAAAGAACTTGATAACTATCTTTGTGCCAAACTTTTTCTTTTAATGTCAGGGTTTTTAAGCCTTTATTTCCCCCACATTGAATTAGTAGAGTAGAGAATATAACACGTTCATATAAGATATTGTATTTACAGACCTACTTGCAAACACCTATCTGCTTCTATACGCACACACACAGGCTGGCTAAAAAGACTGCACCAATCTATACTCCTAACATCAATGTAGAGAAAGTATGATCCTAGCTATCTTTTCATCTCCTTTTACAATTTTTGCAAATTTTGTAAATAAAAATAGTGTCAGATTTGTTTCCTTGTTGTTCGTCAGATTTTAAAGAGTAGCAAGGAAAAATGAAGAAATTATGTAACCTATATGTAAGTTAAAAACAGAAGGACAGATGTTGGAACTTAGGGCACTGAGCCAACCAGCAACCAGCCTGCTGCCCTGGTAAGTGACTGTGGTCTGGCAAGCCGCCGCCACCCCAGGGTGGGGAAACAAGAAATAACAGCGTTTCCTGAGATCCGTGCCATGTTGGAACTGAGGGCGCTGAGCCAACCAGCAACCAGCCTGCTGCCTACTGGGGCGCGGGCTTAGAATCAAACATACCACATCCCCCCCCCCCCGTGAACAATTGGGATCCAGAGATCTGGATCTCTCTTAGGAGGTGACCATATTTGGTACAGCAAGTGGGGGGAGTTTCCTTCTACTATCTCTGAAAGCAGATATTTTTACTGCCTTTTTGCTTTGTCTTGATTAACAGTGTTGCTCTATTCAATACTGTGTTGATGGGTTCTATAATGTTGTGTATTTCTTTGATTTTGCTATACCTAGTAGAAGAACAACTATTGTGAAGACAATAAGATATACAATGTTGCCTATTACTGTTGTCCTGGTGACCTGCTGTGATGTTATGTGCCTCACCGCATTGTCTCAATTAGCTTTATTCCATCCTGCTTTGTTGTATATTACTACCTCCAAGTTAATAAAAATTAAATAAAAATAAAACAAGAAAACATGAGAAAATAAGGTAACAAAATACCTCCAAAAACTCCCAATTCCACCAAAGCTGATCCATGTGACATGAATGACGAGAGACTCAAAAACAAAACAACAGAATTATATAAGGTGATTAAAAAGGAAGTAACAACAACAAAACAGATTAATAAGGTACTGAGAAAGCTGAAACATAATATAAACAGATAATGTACTTAAAAAGAAAAAAGAGAAAAAGAAAATGCTCTAAAGGATATAACTGCATGTATGTTTAAGTGTGTGGGATTGATAACCATATTACCAGGTTTTTGTTGGATCGTTCAACAGAACTGTTTGCAGCCTCACTGTGTGTTCACTTTGTATGCCTTAATTTTATAAGATGAACAGCTATTTCTGGGAGGACAGTATGTGGTTTGTCAACTAGTGATTTCTTTTTTTTTTTTTTTTGAGGTTCTGTATTGTTTCTATCCTTTTTTCTGTGTTGCTTTTTTTCTCTTTAAATAAAATTAAAAAAAAAAACCAGAAGGACACATACAAACTCATGACCCAAACCAACCACCTACATCCATTGATGAGTTCTCCTCTATCTTAGTCACCTTAACCCCTCTCCCTCATCCCCAGTCGTATGTCTATTGTTCTATTTCTTTCAAAATAATTTTATCACATATGCATACACAGCTGATTAAGATACTGGTGATGCTTCTTTCTGGCTTTATAAAAATGGTGCCACACTTAACAGAGTTCTGCAACTTGCTATTTTTGCCCAAGATCCTAATACTAAGATTGATCTATGTGTGGCTTATAATTGGAGTTCATGTATTTCACTGCTATATAATATCCCATTATTTTCCTGTTTGGTTGTTCCTAATTGTTGTTATTGTGAAGCCATACGAAGATCTCATAAAAACCACTTGATGCATGAAAAGCATTCAAGAAAACTGCAAACATTTTTCCAATGTGGCTTCTCCAAAGGACATCTCCATCTGCAGTACATAAACATTCTTCTTATTAATCCTCCTCCTCCTCCTCAACATTTCATAGGGTTTGAATTACTAAGTATTGGCAATCCAATGGGTATAAAATACCTAACCATGGTCCTACTTGGTATCTCCCTGGAGACTAGTGAGACAGACTATCTCTTCTCACAGTTAGATGCTGTACACTTTTTTCTCATTTGTGACATACCAGGTCATATCATTGGCCTTTTTTCAGCTGTGTGTAGTTATCCAGCCTATAGGTTTGTACAAGTACAATGGATAGCCTGTTTACTAATCCTTTGTTAATTATATGTATTAAAATATGTTCTTAGCTTTCATTTTCTTTACACCATTTTTAAAAGAAGTCTTTATTTTTCAAGTAGTCAAATTTTTCAAGTGGTCAATTCTTTCATGACAAGTTAATGTGTCTTGGTTAAGAAATTCAAAGGTGGGCCAGGGATTTAGCTCAGTGGCTTAAGCGCCTGCCTGGCAAGTGTGAGGTCGTGAGTTCGATCCCCGGTACCAAAAAAAAAAAAAAAAAAAAAAAAAAATTCAAAGGTTAGAAAAACATGATCCTATATTTTGGGCTAAAAGTATCACACTTCTGCTTTTCAGATTTTAAGTATTTAAGTGGAATTGAGTTTTGTATTTTGTGGGAGGTGAGAGCACAATTTCAATTTTATCCATCTGGACACTCAGATATCCCAGAAGCATTTCAGATGTCCCTTCTTAAAGTTATCTGCAGTACCTTTTCCATTACATATCAAAGATCCTTAAGATGTGTGCTTCTTTCTGAGCCCTTTATTTTGTTATATTATTCAATTTATCTCTTCCTCCACCAATACTCCATGCACAAATGTCAAATATCTACCTTATGCTGTCTTTGACCTTTTTCCACATATATTTTAGAAACCTGTCAGTTTTAATGAAAATCCCATTCATTTTTAATTGGAAGTTGAAGGGAATGAATAACTTGATGATATCAAGAATACCTCTCCAAAAATGTGGATATAATTTCTTTTATAAACTTAGTCATTCTTTAATGTCTTTCAATAAGATTTTATGGTATTCTGCATTCCATCCTGCCCATCTTATGTTAGCTTTATTCCTCATCTGTCAGATTGCCAAATTGTCTGGAAACAAAATTCATTCATCATTTCTCAGGTGTGGAGGACTACCTGGACGACTTTCCTTGAAAGAAGAGCTATGGTCTCATTTTGGCTAACCCTGGCCCTATTTCCATGTGTTGATACACATGGGTATACAGAGCTAGCTGGGACTTTTCTTATCCCTTCAACTGGCTTTAAGCATGCAAATAAGTCTAGCTTAAGTGTTGATGTGTAGTCTCTAAAGCAAAGTGATGGGTCAGTGTTAGGCTATCCCCACAGCTCCCAAAATTCTTGTGTGAGCTCAGGAGGGACAGCCTTGCTTCATGCTGTCTCCCCTGGGAGATAAGTGACTTCCCAGGGCATAAAAGATGACACATCAAAGCCGAAGCACCAACCCCAAACATTAGGTACTACCTCAAATTGTGTTTTGCAGATTACTCCTTCTGCAAATCCTTCTCTCTGCATATTGCAGAGGTGATTCCAGGCCTCCTACCTAGCCCAGCTCAGTGCACTTACTTCCAGCCATTCTCCATCACTCATTCTCCAGCTACTCCCCTCTTCACAAAACAACAAAACTCAGGTTTGGCCCTGGGTTGAGGCTTTGGTTTTGGTCAACCATCACTGTAGCTGGATTTAGGACGCCCTTGGCTCCCCATAACTACAAATATGCCTTAGTGTCTTTATTCTCCCAATGGATGATGTGATAGATTGGAATTGAGCCACTAGAATTCCAATAACTTTTCCATGGATTACAAATATAAACCTCCCAGACCATGAGGAGAACTGGGCATTTAGATACCCAGTGAGATAATCCATTCATCGCAGGATCAACTGTGGTGTTCTAAGTACCTCACAGAACTTCAGATTTTCCTCATGCTGGCATTGACCAGAACATCAACCTAAGGGTGACCCAGCCTTGACCATGCAGATCAGGACAGTGCTCTGAGATGGCTTAGGAAGGAATGTTGGTCTACCGATGACCAGTAAGAGCAGAGCTTATCCTAGACCAGTCAAGGTAAAAACTTCTTCTGTGCAAGCTGTGGTATTTGGGGTGTCTCACTATAATAAACCATCTTCTTATACACTGTTATTTTTCCATCAGATTTTTATATCGACGCCCGAAAGCGGGGTTGAAGCGGTCACCCGACCCAGTCCTGCTCACCTCAGCCCAGCAGAGCTTGCTTGCAGACTTGTGTGAGAGTTCATGCTGCTGCCGGAAGGCACTGAGCTGCCAGAAGATTTGTTCCACTAACTACTGTAGCAACAGCTGTCGGGTGCACTATGTATCTATTAGAGCTAGAGAATTTCTTATTAGGGAATTTAGGATTTTAAATATCATTACCAGCTTATTGCCATAACTAGCGTCCCCCATGTTATATTGTGCCTTGTATTTTGATTGTTTCTTACATTTTACAGAAAGAAATGTTCATTTTTAGTTAAATTTGCCCATTTTGTCCTGTTATATTCCTTCCATGTGTGTATGTGTGGTGCTGGGGATGGAACTGAGCTACTTCCCCAGAACCTTTAATTTTTTTATATATTGAAAGAGAATCTTTCTAAGTTGCTAACGGACTCCAACTAGACTCAAATTTGCAACCTTTCTGCTTCAGCCTCCCAGACAGGCACCACCGCGTCCAGCTATTTTCCTGTTTTTAAGTTAAATAACCCTTCCCAATTCTGATATTACAGAAATAATCAACTTTGATTTACATTTTTCTAAAATTATTAAATACATAATTTTGTAATCTACTGGAGTGATAGGGGCATGTAAATCATTTGTTGATTCCTTTTTCCTGAATTCAACATGATATATGTGGGAGCCCTAAATTAGGTCTAGTCCCAATTGGAACAGTGTTGAGGTTGAACATTCACTAAGACTGTGTACGTAGTTACCTCTTTAGCTAACATTTGTGGTTTTTTACTTTAAATTTTTAATTAAGTTAGCATAGCAATTTAACTACTGCAGTTACATTGTGTTTAACCAAGCTGAAAGTAACCCTTCATTTGCTGCCCAGCACCTCCAAAGAACTATCCTGTGTATGAGCAATCGCTGATCTCTTCTCCTGGGCTGAGCTTCCCTCTCCTTACAGAAGTTCTTTTTCCAGCGAAGATTAGCACGGCCTCTGTGTGAGGACGACACGGACATTTGAGAAGCGTTCCATATTTTAAAAACCTTTTTTAAAATGGGAAACAGAAAAGGAAAGAAAAAAGAACTTCTGTTTCCAGTGAGACCTGCTGTTTGGGGAGTGTTGACTTTCGGAATTTCAGTATTCAAGATTTTACGTTTCAGAGGTGGAAGTTTTGGAATTTGAGATTTTAGATATTTCCATCTTTCAGGATTTCAACATTTGGCATTACAGAGTCCGAGACTGTGTCTCTGCTTTATGATCAGGGCTGCGCATTAACGTGCAGGCCCATTCCAATAATTGTTAAAGAGTGTAAGGAATATCTCAGACACAGTAAACAGGATTACACGGTGGCACAGTAAAAGCCTTGCGAAGTGTTCAAAATGATAGCTGCAGCTTCTTAGGTCTGGGTACTGAAGTTTTGTGATTGCTTGTTTAGTAGCAAAATCATCTACTTAAAGGAAAGTCACCTTGGAACTGACTGTTTAAAAGCTTCGAAAACCCCACAGGGAGAATCGCGGTGATTAAATCACTGTGTCAAATCAGACTTGGAAATCCTTGATGTAGGAGCACTTTCTTTCCTCGTGGATTTAAAGCAGCGCAAGTACCTACTTTGTCCAGCAGAGGGCAACAGGCGCTACGGACAAAACCAGAGGGTCCAGTGTTAGGGTCGCTGAGAGCTGTGGCCAGGGAGGTAAGGAGCGATTCTCAGCCCAGAAGGGCGCGAGAGCATCAATGGAAGTGTGGATCTCTTGTTTCAAAAGAGAAAAAGGAAGGGTTTCTCCTTTCATTCGCAGTCTCTGTCGACCTGCCAGGGTGCCTGTCTGGATGCAGGGCAGCAACTGGTTCCACTCTACACCTCTACTGGAGAGAATCCATCTGGACCTTTAACCTAGACTTAGAGGAACAAGCTTTCAATGTTTAAAACAGGTGCTCATGAATGCTCCAGCCCTCCGTCTCCATGACTTAGCCAAACCTTTCCAATTACATGTGACCAAGAGTCATGGGCTAGCAAAAGGGGTCTTAACCCAGTACTTAGGACCCTGGAAGAGGCCTGTCACCTATCTTTCCTGGGGATTAGACCCCATGGCTACAGGGCAGCCAGACTGCCTACAGACACTGCAGCCACCGCAACCAAGGAAGCCACTAAGTTGATTTTTGGCCAGATTTTTGGCCACTCCAAATAGGGGCCTCACATGTTGTGAAGATACTACTGTAGTTGCTTTGCAATAGATGGCTTTCCAACACTCACGTTATCCAATACAAGCCCTTTGACTGGACACTGACTGCGTGGAGTTCCTGTCTACCTCTGCCTCAATCCATCGATCTCCTGCCTGATGATGACCCCTCAATGCCGATACATAATTGTATGGACATTAGTGACTCAGTTTCAAGCCTGCGAGCTGACCTGACTGATGTCCCGCTGCCCAGCCTGAAGCCATCCTTTTCACAGACGGCAGTGGTCACCTCCTCCAAGGTACTCGAGTGGCAGAAGCTACATGACCACCAAAACTGAGGTAATATGGGCCCAAGCTTTAGGGTCGGGAACTTCAGCGCATTGGGCAGAACTGATAACCCTTACTCAAGTCCTAAGATGGGGACAAAAAGTTGGTACCCTTTTGCTACCATCCATGTTCATGGGACCATTTATCAGGAAAGAGGACTATTGACCTCAGCAGGAACAAAGATCAAGAATGCCCCTGAGGTCTGAGACCTCCTGGCTGCCATTTGGTTGCCTCAAAAGGTTGCCATTATACATTGTTTGGGGCGCCAATAAGAAGACACCCCAATAGCTTGTAAAAATGCCCTCCTTGAGGTGGCACTAAAACCAATGGGGCCTATAATGCTCTTCCCAGCTCTCTTGCCACCCATACTACCCAAGCCATTTTACCAACCAAGAATCTAGAAGCCCAACTTTTTCTCTGGAAGGTTGGCAGATCTTTGGGCCTCCAGCTCATCCAGGAGACCCATCAGGCCACTCACTTGGGGGAACCAAATTGGCCAAGTTATCTTGCCTGACTAAAGAGATCAGCCAAAAAATGCCCACAATGTCTTCAAGTGAATCCTAAGCTGGACTTACCCCTGGAGACCGCTGAGAGATACTTTGCCAAAATGGCCCAAGAAGCGGAGGACATAAATATGTCTTAGTTCTCATAGACACATTCACCACGTAGACTGAAGGATTTGCTACTCAGACTAAATCAGCTCTCATCACAGCTAAAAAAAAAAAAAAAAAAAAAAAAAAAACCTCCACTATGAGATAGTGCCTCAATTTGGTTTGCCCACCTTCCTGGGGTCCAACAGTGGCCCAGCTTTCATAGCTCAGATCACTCAAATTTTAGCTGCACCTTTAGAAATCAGTTGGAAATTACATTGTGCCTACCAATCTCAAAATACAAGCCAAGTAGAGAAAACAAACAGAACCATAAAGGATTTCAACTATATCAAAATTGGCTCTTGAGATTGGCGAAAACTGAGTAAGTCTCCTTCCTTTTGCCCTGCTGCATGTGCAGTGTACCCCCTATCTCCAAGGCATTACTCCTTTTGAGGCCATGTATGGCTCACCACTGCCTCCTTTGATCCCCGTGTCCAGGATGATAAGTTGGCTGCTGTCCCTAATGGGGAGCTTGTGAAATCCTTACAGGCCCTCCAGCCCTTCCTGCACTCAATCTACCACTTGTTCCAGTGCCACCAAACCATTCCTAAAAGACCTAATGACCCCCTGACAACTCAACCTGGTGATTAAATTTACATCAGAAGGAGACAGCCCACATCCCTAGGC